>CM035846.1:125259853-125537353 GCA_020510985.1 Pholidichthys leucotaenia
CGATTTCTGGCAGCACAGCCCGCGCTCATGGTTTAGCGCGGTCGAGGCGCAGTTCAACCTCCGGAGAATCTCAAACGATGACACAAGATTCTACCATGTGGTAGCGAAGCTGGACAGCCACACGGTCCAGAGGGTGGAAGATCTGGTTAATCATCCACCGGACAGCAACAAGTACAGCGCATTGAAGGACGCGCTGATCATCCATTTCACCCCTTCGGTCCAACAGCGAGCAGAGGGGCTCCTAACGTTGACGGAGTCGGAGAACGACAGACCTGCGGACCTGATGGTGAAGATGCTGAGGTTGAAAGACTCCGAGGATGGCAAATTTATTTTCGCCCACCTTTTCCTCCGGACCCTGCCGCCAGCAGTGAGAGTAGCCCTGGCAGAGTCGCCCCGATTGGCCAGGCGAGACTACCATGGGCTGAGCAAGGAGGCGCAGCGGCTTGTCGATGCCCACAAGCGGAGCGTGGTTTCGGCCGTGGCAGCTAGCCCAGGAACGACGTCTGGAGACAGCTTGGAACCAGTGGTCGTGGCGCCAGACGCACCGACGACGGCGGCGACGGGGACCAGGCGGCGCGGAGCGGATGACGGCCTGTGCTTCTACCATCGCCGTTTTGCAGAGAGAGCACACAAGTGCGTCCCACCGTGCCACTTCAAGCGCCCGGGAAACGCCAACACCGAGGGCCGGTAGCAGCTGCGACCCTCGGCGAGGAGAAGAAGCTGCTTTACCTGACGGATGCACACTCGGGGAAACAATTCCTCGTGGACACGGGCTCCCAGCTGAGTTTCGTCACACCTACTTACGCGGAACGGCTGATGCCGTCTAAAGGTCCCTGGGTGTCGGTGTCAGCAGCGAACGGCTCAACGATTAAAACTTTCGGTGAGAGGACTATGCTTCTGTCCTTACAAGGCCGTTCATTTGAGTGGACTTTTATTGTAGCAGCAGTCAGTTTCAACATGTTAGGGGCTGATTTTTTGTGCTCACATGGTTTATTGGTTGACCTTGCTAATAGACATTTGGTTAATGCACTGTCTTTCCATTCTATTCCCTGCACAGCTCGGGTGGCCCCGCCGACTGCACATGCCAGCGTCACAGCTGCGGGTGGTAAGTTTCATGCATTGCTCGCTCAGTTCCCAACACTCACAGTCCCCACGTTTTCGGCGACAGTGGCTAAGCATGGGGTGGAGCATTTTATCACCACCACCGGGCCGCCCGTTTTTGCAAAAGCTCGGCGCTTGGACTCAGCTAAACTGGCCATCGCGCGTGAGGAGTTCGCCAACCTGGAAAAACTGGTCATTATTAGACCCTCCAAAAGCCCCTGGGCTTCGCCGCTACACATGGTCCCAAAAGCTGATGGCTCGTGGCGACCTTGCGGCGATTTCCGCAGGTTGAACAATGTTTCAGCACACGACCGCTACCCGATTCCGCACATTCAGGATTTCTCAGTTCATTTGGCGGGGGCGCGCATTTTTTCTAAAATAGATTTGGTGCGCGGTTACCACCAAGTTCCAGTGCGCGCTCAGGATATACCCAAAACAGCGGTTATAACTCCTTTCGGCCTTTTTGAGTTTTTGCGCATGCCGTTTGGTCTCAAGGGGGCCGCACAGACTTTCCAACGCATGATGGATGCAGTTTTACGCGACCTCCCTTTCGTGTTCGTTTACTTGGATGACATTTTAGTAGCCAGCACGTCCGAAGGCGAACACGAAAGTCACCTCACAGCAGTTTTTCGGAGGCTGACAGAGCACGGATTAATAATTAACCCAGCGAAGTGCCAGTTTGGGGTGGCGCAAATTGATTTTTTGGGGCATCGCGTTTCGCCAGAAGGAGCGGTTCCTCTGCCCGATAAGGTGCGCGCAATAACAGATTTTCCGCAACCTCAAACGGTCAAGGTGCTACAGGAGTTTTTGGGAATGGTTAATTTTTACAACCGGTTCCTCCCAAGCGCAGCACGGCTCATGCAACCATTATACACTGTGTTAAAAAAACAAAAGCCCGCAAATAAGGTGGAATGGTCTCCGGAGCGGGAGCGCGCTTTTGCCCAGGTCAAATCAGCCCTGGCAAACACAGTTTTGTTAGCGCACCCAGTTCCAACGGCCCGCATGGCGCTCACCACTGACGCTTCCGATTTAGCAATGGGGGCGGTCGTTGAACAGTTTGTGGCAGGTACCTGGCAACCTCTCGCGTTTTTCAGCAAAACCTTGCGCGATAGCGAGCGTAAATACAGCGCGTTCGACAGGGAGCTTTTGGCCCTACACTTGGCCATCCGCCATTTCCAGTTCTGGCTGGAAGGGCGACGTTTCACCGCGTTTGTGGATCACAAACCGCTAACGTTTGCGATGGCCAAGATTTCAGAACCCTGGTCAGGCCGGCAACAAAGGCAACTAGCCACAATATCGGAGTTCACCACCGATATCCAGCATGTCGCGGGTAAACACAATGTAGTGGCAGACTGTCTCTCGCGTGCGGTAGCAACGCCAGGCCCCATGGGGGCAGACTCTGTAGCCGTGGCTGCGGGTCGGGGCAGCGACGCGGAAGCGCGCGCAGCCCCGGTCCGTGTAGGTTTAGATTATGCAGCCATGGCCGCGGAGCAGGTTAATGATGCGGACGTGCGCACGCTCCAGTCTGGACCAACAGGGTTAAGGCTGGAGCACAGGGTGCAGCAAATTGGTATGCCCCCCTAATCTGCGATGTCTCCACGGGACGGCCTCGCCCCGTGGTTCCAGCTGCGTGGCGTCGCCGCGTTTTTGACTTGGTCCATTCTCTGGCGCACCCGGGGGTGCGCGCATCGATTAAGATGGTGGGGGAGAAATTCATTTGGCCCGGGTTGTGCAAACAGGTCAAGGAATGGGCAGCAGCCTGCATAGCGTGTCAGCGAGCCAAAATACACAAGCACACTAGGGCTCCGTTGGAACCTTTTCACATCCCCGCTAAGCGTTTTGATCACGTGCATGTTGACTTGGTGGGCCCCCTTCCGCCATCACACAGGCACACACACCTTTTGACGATGGTGGATTGCACCACGCGTTGGCCAGAGGCGATCCCTCTGACATCAACCACAGCGGAAGAAGTTGCGCGAGCATTTTTAACAGCGTGGGTTGCGCGTTTCGGAGTCCCGTCGAACATAACGTCCGACAGGGGTCCCCAATTTATTTCCGAACTATGGTCATCGATGGCCCGCAGCTTAGGGGTGAAGATTCATCGCACTACCGCGTATAACCCCCAGGCTAATGGTTTATGCGAACGCTTTCACAGGTTGTTAAAAGCAGCCCTCAGAGCGTCGCTGACGGATACAAATTGGGTGGACAAACTTCCATGGGTTTTATTGGGGTTGCGTTCTGCACCTAAGGAAGATTTGCAGGCTTCCCTGGCTGAGTTAGTTTTTGCACAACCTCTCCGTTTGCTGGGGGAATTTCTCCCCGACAATCCCGCACCAAATTGTCCCCCCGCTCAGCCGTTGCAGAGCGACACAGGAGCAAACACACTCCCTGGCCCGGTTCATCACAGTTTCCCACGTGTTTTTGTGCCGAAGGCTTTAAAAAATGCGGAGTTTGTTTTTGTTAGACATGATGCTCAGCGCCCAAGTTTGCGACCGTTTTATGACAGACCGTTCAGAGTGCTGGAGACCGGGGAGAAGCATTTTCTGCTAGATTTAGGGGGCAGAAAGGAGTTGATTTGCATAAACAGACTCAAACCCGCTTTTGTTTTGGCTGATGACCAAGTGCAGTTGGCAAGGCCCCCCCGCCGTGGCAGGCCGTCGAGAAGACATTCTCCAGAACCTTCACAGAGACGTGCTAACAGCTTTAATCCACAGAGGCAGAAAGACGCTGCAGGGGTAGCAAAGCCGGTTTACAGCAGATTCGGCAGAAGGTTAAGACCCAGGCATCTGGTGGATTGATTTGTGATATGTGGAGTGTTTTGGGTTTTTTTTTATGCCATGCATGTTTTATCCTTTAATAGATGTTTGGGGGGGTTTATGTGGCACATATGTTGGGCTCACATTTTCCACAAAGGTATGACTGCATGTTTATTGGAGGCTTCACGTCTCGAAGGACAAAAGGCTCGAATCTGCAGACGATGACGAGGAGGTGTGAGATTTGGCCTTTGTCTCGGAGAAGATGCCCCACAGAGATTTCCAGTTCATCAATGAATAAGAGACAATGGTGAAAGTTCAAAGGGTTGCATTGTGACTGTATGTTTACTGAAGCACCATGTGACTTGAGTTCTGATGCTGGAAACATATAAAGAGGTGATGTGATATAGTTCTTTCTCTTCTTCCTGCTTTGAGAGTGCTAGAGTATGTGTTCTGTCAATAAAGCTGAACCTGAGAAATAAAACTCAGCCTCATCATTGAACGCATCCTCTACACTCTTAAGGATTCATAAATCAGGCAGAGCAAAAGTTTTAAGCAGATTTATTGACAAAAAGCATTAGCAGCCAATGGAGTACCGTTCATTCTGGAGCAAAGTCCAAAGTGGAGTGTGCTGACACTCAAACAAAGGGCTTTTTAAACATTCCCTGACAGGAAATCTCTATAGAAGGAAATCTAGGGACAGATGCAAACATAAATTTCCCTATCATTCCTCCCTTTTCATCCAAAATGAATCCAAAAAGAAAAATTTGATCAACACATTTTCAAACAACTTGATGACATTTATAGAATTATTGTGTGTATTTCCCTGCCACTTTATAAAATGTAATTTTAACCAGCTTAACTATATGTAGAGGCTATTTATATTGAGCTGCGTTGAGTCATCAATACCAGTGATAGCTTATCATATAGATTAGTCCAACTAATTTTAACAAACTGGCAGTTACAATCACTATTTGTTGTTTCTTAAGATTTTTGTACTTTAACCTCTTATTCCATTAACATATGAAAGTCTTGTTTTACATCAAGAGTTCCTATGTATCTTTGTTAACATATGAAAGTCTCAAGACTTCCTATGCATCATTAGTAACATATGAAAGTAACAACTTCCTATGTATCATTAGTAACATATGAAAGTCTTATTTACATAAAGACTTCCTATGTATCATTAGTAACATGAAAGTCTTAAGACTTCCTATGCATCTTTAAAAAGCGGCTCATTGATCTGTCCCTAACATGTGAATGCACACATGCTTATGAGACTCCCTGTGTGTTCTTACAATCATAAAAAATAGCCACAAAATATAACATTATCTTTATAAAAAAAATTTCAATAAAATTTAAAAAAACAGGACAAAAGACTTACTTTTCTGGATAGTACAGACAATCCTACAGTTATTTTAGAAAAGGGTCACTGCTCACCTTGTGATTTGGGGCCCCGGATTGTCTGCAGTAACCAGCCAAAGCTTTGTGTCCTAATGTCCATTGTCAATGCAGTTGGCTAACTGCCCACAGTCTCCACCAAGAAACTGTAAAAATTAATTTGGACATGCAACCAAATTTTATCTAAATACCTTTAAGGTCCTGACAAAATAATCAGACGGCTCTGCCATGTTGAATTCCCTTTATTACTGCCGGCAGGAGAGCGGGAAGAAACAGCGTGTCTGAGGTTTCTGCCCTGCTCTGCTCAAACAAAGGTTCCAAGGTTGTCATAGCCAGGAGCGGCACTGGGGTTAAGCTCCCAGTGCTTATAAAATGCTCCTTACGGCGTGCGTCTCGAAAAGCCTCTGACAACTAAGTCCAACTCCTAGCCTGCCCGTGTGGTTTAGCCTCTAAGCCCGGCGGAACTGCTTTTACTAATAGGAGAAGGGGCGAGGGCGGATCTCTGGCGCCTTAAAACCAGATACTTCCGGTAGATGGTGGCTCGTCAACCTGGGAAGGTAGCCCATCTAGGGGAAGGTAAACCCTGATTTCAAACCTCTGCTGCCTTGCGGCACACCCGGTCACGGGAAAGGCTTCGGGAGTCAACCCTGAGGAAAAATCTGGAGTCGGAGCCCCTAAGGCAGTTCTCTGTTGTGCTCAACATCGTTCTGGCAGCTCCTGCGACAGCGCTGGTGCCAAACTATAGCAACCCTGCTGTTCCTTTGGATTCATCAGTGTTGTGGAGAGGGGGGACATGCTGTATGGGTAACATCTTGTCCTCCATATCTTCCTGCCCAGGCTTGAATCCTACCAATGCCCAACGCTGGAAGGTAGAACACCGGTGCGCATCAGCCTGTTCAGCCACAGGCGATGCTGTTCCAGCAGAGTAGACGTTTAGGATTCTCTTCCATGGTCATCATAGACCGACGGAGGCCGACGAACGGCTCAAACAAAGGAGGCATCTGGTTTTAAAGGCTCCCCCAGAGCCCCTCCCACATTACCTTACATGGATACATAGGAACTGGCCCAGCAAGTACTAGAAAATTCTGGCAGTAACTTTCCACTGACCATAGTCACACTCAGGGCATGTATTAGCAGCAATTGTACAGAAGAAGAAAGACATTTAAACATAACTGCACATCACCTAAATTGCACAACAGATTAGTGTATAAGCAGTAAATTTCCACCATGATGAACATGTGAAAAATAAAGTTCTACCACAGACAGGTCATCATCATCATCATCATAGCAGTCTGTCGTGGGCGACAATGACTGTTTCATTTAGGTCTGATCAGATTCCTCCATGCAGCTCTGTCCTTAGCCTTCCTCTGCCAGGAACTCCTGTCTATATCCAACTTCTTCAAGTTTCTTTTTGCAGTGTCTTTAAATCTGAGCCTTGGTCTACCCTGATTGCGTTTGCCCTCGCATAACTGTGAGTAGAGTAACTGCCGAGGGAGACACTGGTGGTCTATCCTCTCAACATGTCTGAGCCATCTCAGGTTCATCTGTATTAGCATGTCCTCCATTGATGGTAGACCAGCTCGTTTCAACACTTCTATGTTGGTTATCTTGTCTTTCCATGAGATGTTTATTATGGCTCGAAGATGTCTCATTATGTACGCGTGGAGTTTCTTTACCTGCACTCTGTAGGCAGTCCAAGTTTCAGCACCATACAATAGAGAAGCCAGTAGCAGAATATTTTCAGATCATCATCATCATCATCATCATCATCTTCGTCGTCGTCGTCGTCGTCGTCGTCGTCGTCGTCGTCGTCGTCGTCATCGTCATCGTCATCGTCATCGTCATCATCATCATCATCATCATCATCATCATCATCATCATCTGTCGGGGGCGACAATGACTGTTTCATTTAGGTCTGATCAGATTCCTCCACGCAGCTCTGTCCTTCACCCTCCACTGACAGGAACTCCTGACCTTGTTAACCCGGGCGACGTCCGAACCGGTATGAGTTGCTTTCTGACTGACAATTTCATGAAACTGCTTGCAAAGCATTTGAGTACTGCTAGCTTTTGCTGGACTAGCGGCACACTCTTGGCAGATAGAGGTATTACCAGTGGCAAGGACAGGCCAAGACAAACTTTCTCCAGTATCTGTTACAGTGACTGACCAGATGATCGGTTTGTTTATCTCTGCTCTTTGTGTACTGCATGTCACGATGCACTGACTGGCAAAAGCCCAACACAGACCCTGTGACAGATGTGCTTATCTGCCAGGATGTCCAGTCTCACCCCATGTAACTGGGAGAGGTCCACCACAGACCTGTGATAGATATTGTTTTTAGTTCTGCAAGGATGCCCAGTTTTACCCTCCACACCCTCGGAAGGGCAGGGCTGCCGGTTGAGTCGCCGACGGCCCGACCCAACCAATAATCACAGAAGAAATACTATTTCTCAGCTTATCCTTTTATTGAAGCATGCAGGTAGTCAAACACAGCCGTGGATCTCAGCAGCACAATCTGGTCAAGACCCAGAACAAAGAAAATCCACAGCTATATATACGCTTCAAGTTACTGGGTGTTTCTCAGTAACTTTCCAACAATACACTGGCCATTGTCCAAACTAGTTAGAACCGGTCCTCTCAGCGTTATCTTCTCCAGATGTCTCCTCGCTTTTATGGTTTCCACATCCTTCCTCTCAGCGTCCAGATGGCTTCAACATCCTGTTGTTTCGGGTCTGGTCTAGTCTCTTCAGCCCTGCGCAACCTTACCCCCCCCCATGCCCATATATGGAAACAGGAACAGAGACTTCTTTGTAGAGCTTGTGTGTGTGCATGTGTGTGTGTGTGTGTGTGTGTGTGTGTAACTTGCGTGTGTGTGTAGATGGGGTATGTGTGTGTGTAAAAGCACTTTGTGTAATATCTAACTAATCTTCACTATTTATTTATTATAACACTACAGATCACAATGTCGTCTGCAAACATCATGGTCCACAGAGACTCCTGCCTGACTGTGTGTGTCAACCTGTCCATCACCATGGCAAACAAGAAGTAAAGTCGGCGTGCCGGACAAGGTGCGCGCAGTGGCAGATTTTCCCCGACCACAAACGGTCAAATCATTACAGGAATTTTTAGGAATGGTAAATTTTTATAACCGTTTCCTACCCCATGCAGCGCAGCTCATGCAACCGTTATATGCCGCGCTTAAAAAGCAAAAACCCTCCAATACGATCGAGTGGTCCCCGGAGCGGGAGCGCACATTCACGGAGGTTAAAAAAGCCCTGGCTGACGCTGCGCTCCTAGCTCACCCAGACCCAACGGCCCGCATAGCGCTTACCACTGACGCATCAGATTTGGCCATAGGGGCGGTTGTGGAACAGCAGGTTGCCGGGGTTTGGCAGCCGCTGGCATTTTTCAGCAGATCCTTGCACGGGGCCAAGCTGAAATACAGCACGTTTGACAGGGAGCTGTTAGCGCTCCACTTAGCCATTCGCCATTTCCAGTTCTGGCTAGAAGGTCGGCGTTTCACCGCGTTTGTCGACCACAAGCCGCTCACTTTTACGATGGCCAAAATTTCAGAACCTTGGTCGGGCCAGCAGCAGAGGCAGCTGGCCGCAATTTCGGAATTTACTACTGATATTCAGCACGTAGCGGGTAAACTCAATGTAGTGGCAGACTGCCTCTCTACGTTGCGCGGTGACAGCACCAGTCCGCGCGGTGGTAGATTATACTACCGCAGCCGCAGGGCAAGATAGTAGCGCGGAAGTGCACGCGGCCCCAGTTCACGTGGGGATCGATTATGCAGCCATGGCGGCGGAACAGAGTAGAGATGCGGACGTGTGCGCGCTCCAGTCTGGACCAACAGGGTTAAGGCTGGAGAGTAAGAGTTTGCAAACCGGTATGCCCCCTCTAATCTGCGATATCTCTACTGGGCGACCGCGCCCGGTGGTACCGGCCGCTTGGCGCCGTTGCGTTTTTGACTCAGTTCACTCCCTGGCACACCCAGGGGTGCGCGCTTCGGTGAAAATGGTAGCGGAGAAGTTTGTTTGGCCGAGCCTGCGCAAGCACGTGAAAGAGTGGGCAAGAACCTGCATGGCTTGCCAGCGGGCCAAAATTCACAAGCACACAAAAGCCCCCTTTGAACCGTTCCACATCCCGGCCAAGAGGTTCGATCATGTGCATGTCGACCTCGTGGGCCCCCTACCGTCGTCGCAGGGGTTCACACATCTTTTGACAATGGTGGACCGAACCACACGTTGACCGGAAGTGGTCCCACTAGCATCGACCACAGCTGCAGAGGTGGCTCGCGCATTTTTGACGGCCTGGGTAGCGCGTTTCGGGGTCCCGTCGGATATTACGTCCGACAGAGGGCCTCAATTTGTCTCTGAGCTTTGGTCAGCGATGGCCAGCAGCTTAAGGGCAACAATTCACTGCACTACCGCGTATCACCCCCAGCCTAATGGTTTATGCGAGCGTTTTCATAGGTCTTTGAAGGCAGCCCTCAGAGCGTCACTTACGGATGCAGATTGGGTAAACAAACTACCATGGGTTTTATTGGGGTTGCGTGCTGCGCCCAAGGAGGATTTAAATGCCTCCCCAGCGGAGTTAGTTTTCGCACAACCTCTCAGGCTGCCCGGTGAGTTTCTACCAGAGCATCTGGAGCCCGGGCGTCCCCCGGTGTCACGCCGCGCCATTCATCTGCGGCGCCACCTGCTCATGCACCTGACAATCATCAGCGGCGAGGGATAAAGGCCGTCTCGCCCGGAGGCTCGGCCTGAAGCCGTCAGACTTCGTCCCTCACCGTTGTGAGCATACTTCTCTTCAGCATCACCTTTTTGGTAAGAAGATCGCTTACCTCTCTTCTTCAGTCTTCTCCCCTGTGCACAGGTGGATTCCCCAGCGGCGGACATCTCCACTCCATCGCCCAATCCTCGCTGCTGTACGGAGCTCTCCAGGTGGCTGTCTTCCGGGCTTCTCCCCCTTGTTGTGCCAGCTGTCCTGACCCACCAAGTAAGTCCTTCTCTCGCCATAAATCCCTCCTGTGTTGGTGTATGCCCGTCACCCTCTCCCTGTGCTCTCTCCATAGGGTTGCTCGGCTGTACGGTCACCTGCCTCTGTGCCTGGAGCAGACACCATCACCAACACATTTACATCCCGCAGACACGCACTCATTCACTCATGCTGTTAATAAACTCTTTGAACTACTCTAAGCCTGTGTGTGTGCGTCTCCTGAGCCGTGCGTTATGTCAGTACGGCTTCAGCAGAGCGGCTCGGCGGACGGCGGGCTCGCACACCGGTTTACCACTCTCGAGGCTAGAGTGGATCAGATTGCTTATCAACAGTAGGTTATCCTAAATCAATTATTAAACTTAACTAACCGGTTGGGCCGCTTAGATCCTCAACAGCCGTTCCCCCCGGCTCGTCAGGGTGGCGCGGCTCCTGCTGTTTCAGCGGCCGTCCAGCCGGCTCCAGTGGCACCGGTTCGGCTCACACCGATTCCGACCCCCGCCCGCTTTAGCGGTAAGCTCGGCGGAGCGCGGGGGTTCATTATGCAGTGTGAGTCCGTGTTCCACCGTGTGCCCGGAGATTTTCCCTCGGATCACAGTCGGATTGGTTACATAGGGAATCTTCTGGAGGGGCGTGCGTTAACTTGGACCTACGCCGTAATGGCGAGGCCCAGTTATGCCACCCTCACCTATGACCAGTTCGTGAGGCGCTTTCTGGAGGTCTTTGACCATTCTCAAACCGAGACGGTCCAGGTCGATCGGCTTCTCGCTCTCCAGCAGGGAGGCCGGTCGGCAGCGGACTACTCGGTCGACTTCCGGGTAGCGGCGGAGGAATTGGGCTGGGAGGAACGCTCCCTCTGTGGCCTGTTCCTCCGCAGCCTCAATAATGATCTGAGGGATGAACTGGCTGGACGGGATATCCCTGGGACGCTAGCGGAGCTGACATCCTTAGCGATAAGTTTGGATAACAGGCTGCGCGAGCGCTCCTCGGGGCGGAAGTCTTCTTCTTCTCGCCCTCGTGGAGTCTCGCCGCACCTGTTCCAAGCTCGCCCCCTGGCGGCGCCGCCAGCATCGTGCCCCGAGGAGTCGGAGCCGATGGTGACGGGCTGGACCAAGCTTTCCCCTGCGGAGAAACAACGCCGCCGTGAGTTGGGCCTCTGCATGTATTGCGGAGGTGACCAACACACTGTGGAGCGTTGCCCGCGGAAAGCCAGTCGGCGGGGTCCGCGAATCGCTGTAGGGAGCCTCGCGGATCCCAACCGGTTAGACACTCTCACTCAATTAAAGCTGCCCATCCGTTTTTGCCACAATCCCACTGGGCACCTCACCCACGCACTGGTGGATTCGGGCGCAGAGGGCAGCTTCATTTCACAAGGCCTGGCAACCCGATTGGGCATCCGCTGTCAGGCATTAAAACACCCCATCTCCCTGGTCCATCTCTCCCGTGCCTCCCTTGGGAGAGTTTCTCACCAAACCATGCCTGTCCCGGTCATCATCTCAGGGAACCACCGGGAGGAGATGGTATTTTACGTCCTGCCCAACTCTGTGTCGCCCGTCATCCTGGGGTATCCCTGGCTATGCCTCCACAACCCTGTCCTGGACTGGAGGTCCGCTGGGGTATCGGCATGGAGTACCTTCTGTATGGGCACCTGCCTTCAGTCCGCTGCCTGCTCCCCGTCCGCGGCTCCCCCTGTGGCGGATACAGCACCTCCGGACCTGTCACTGGTGCCTCCAGAATTTCACGACCTGGGTATGGTATTTAGTAAATCGAAAGCTATGTCTCTTCCCCCGCATCGACCATATGACTGTGCCATCAATCTCCGCCAGGGGGCTCCCCTGCCATCTGGTCGGCTCTACAGCCTGTCGGCGCCGGAGAAGGAGACCATGAATACATACCTGAAGGAATCACTGAGCGCTGGGATTATTCGCCCATCGTCGTCACCCGTGGGGGCAGGGTTTTTCTTTGTCGGGAAAAAGGACGGATCCCTCCGCCCCTGCATAGACTACCGAGCGCTAAATGACATCACTGAGAGGGACCGTTACACCCTGCCCCTCATGGACACTGCCTTTCACTCCCTCCAGGGGGCGACCTGGTTTACCAAGCTGGATTTACGCAGCGCTTACCACCTTGTCCGGATCCGGGAGGGAGATGAATGGAAGACAGCCTTCCGTACCCCGAACGGCCACTTTGAGTATCTCGTCATGCCGTTCGGGCTGACCAACGCTCCTGCCGTCTTTCAGCGCCTCATTAATGACGTCCTCCGGGATTTCATCGGCCTTTTTGTGTTCGTCTACCTGGATGACATCCTTATCTTCTCCAGGTCCAGGGACGAGCACCAGGTCCATGTGAGGCGGGTCCTCCAAAGACTGCTGGAGAATCGTCTGTACGTGAAGGCTGAGAAATGCGAATTCTACGCTAGGACCACATCCTTCCTGGGATTCATCATCGCTCAAGATCAGGTGCTCCCAGACCCAGAGAAGGTGAAGGCGGTGGTGGAGTGGCCTACTCCCGCATCCCGGAAGCAGGTGCAACAGTTTGTTGGCTTCGCCAATTTTTACCGCCGCTTTGTCCCAAATTTCAGCTCGATCGTCGGACCGCTGACCCGCCTCACATCCCCGAAGGTCCCGTTCCGGTGGACTGAAGAGGTCGCTGCTGCCTTTAGGGCGCTGAAGGCGGAGTTCTCCTCCTCCCGGGTCCTTCGCCAGGTCGACCCCGCGCTGCAGTGCATTGTGGAGGTGGAAGCATCGGACACGGGAGTGGGAGCAGTGTTATCCCAGCGGTCACCTGACGATGGCGCCAAACGGCCGTGCGCCTTCTTCTCCCGGCGCCTGTCCCCGGCGGAGAGAAACTACGATGTGGGGGACAGAGAGCTCCTGGCCATTAAACTCGCCTTACAGGAGTGGCGCCACTGGCTAGAGGGGGCGGACCTGCCGTTTGTGGTCCTGACGGACCACAAGAACTTAGAGTACTTACGATCTGCCAAGCGCCTGAATGCCCGCCAGGCGCGCTGGTCTTTGTTCTTCGCCAGGTTCCGCTTCTCAATCACCTTCAGGCCGGGCTCCAAAAACGGCCTGCCTGACGCCCTCTCTAGGCAATTCACCCCCGTGGAGGCTGAGGAGACGCCCCACACTATCCTGCCCAGGTCGTGCGTCCTCGGTGCCATCTCTTGGGACATTGAAGACAAGATCCGGAAGGCGCAGGAGGTGGAACCTGATCCTGGCGGCGGACCGGAGGGAAGACTGTTCGTCCCATCTGCGGTCCGAGGAGAGGTCATCCACTGGCTCCACACCTCCCGGCTCACCTGTCATCCCGGCACCTCTCGGATGATCAGCCTCCTCCAACGGTCCTTTTGGTGGCCAGGCCTGCGGAGGGATGCAGCCCGCTACGCCCGGGCTTGCCCAATCTGTGCCACCAGCAAGTCGGGAAATGCCCCCCCAGCGGGTCTGCTCCAGCCTCTGCCCGTCCCCGGCAGGCCCTGGTCGCACATCGCACTGGATTTCGTCACCGGACTCCCTGTTTCCAACTCCTTTGACACCATCCTGACCATCGTGGACCGTTTCTCCAAGGCGGCGCACTTCATCCCCCTGCGAGGTCTCCCTACTGCCCTGGAGACGGCGGGCCTCCTCGTCCAACACGTGGTCAGGCTGCACGGGATTCCGGTGGACGTGGTCTCGGACCGGGGCCCCCAGTTTTCATCCGAGGTTTGGAGATCTTTTTGTAACGCCATCGGAGCCAAGGTGAGCCTCTCCTCCGGCCATCACCCCCAGTCTAACGGGCAGTGTGACAGGACCAATCAGGAGCTGGAGGCTGCGCTCCGCTGTGTTACTAGATCCAAGCCGACGTCCTGGAGCAACCATCTCGCCTGGGTGGAGTATGCCCACAACACCGCCCGCTCTTCTGCAACGGGGATGTCCCCCTTCAAAGCGTCCCTGGGTTACGACCCCCCGCTGTTTCCAGCGCAGGAGAACGAGGTAACTGTCCCCTCTGTTAGGGCGCACCTTAGGCAGTTCCGCTCCACCTGGGCTGCCGCGCGTCATGCGCTTTTACGCACAGCGGAGCGCAACAGGACCGTGGCGGACCGGCACAGAAGACCTGCCCCGGCGTACAGAGTTGGGCAACTCGTGTATGTGTCTACCCAGGACGTCACATTAAAAGGCGAGAGGAGGAAGCTGGCACAGCGATTCATGGGTCCCTTTCCCATCACCCGGATCATCAACCCGGTGGCTGTGCGCGTGGCTATTCCCCCCTCCCTCCGCATCCATCCCACTTTCCATGTGTCGAAGGTGAAACTGGCAGTCACTGACCCCCTTTGCCCTCCTCCTGCAGCGCAACCCGCGCCCCGGATGATTGGTGGCCATCCGGCCTGGTCCGTCTCCTCCATCCTGGACTCCCGGCGCCGAGGTCGTGGGTTGCAATACTTGGTGGACTGGGAGGGCTATGGGCCCGAGCATCGACAATGGGTGCCCCCGTCGTTTCTGTTGGACCCATCGCTCATCGCGGACTTCCACCGAGCGCACCCGGATAAGCCATCGCCAGGAGGCGCTGCTAGAGGGGGGAGTACTGTCACGCCGCGCCATTCATCAGCGGCGCCACCTGCTCACGCACCTGACAATCATCAGCGGCGAGGGATAAAGGCCGTCTCGCCCGGAGGCTCGGCCTGAAGCCGTCAGACTTCGTCCCTCACCGTTGTGAGCATACTTCTCTTCAGCATCACCTTTTTGGTAAGAAGATCGCTTACCTCTCTTCTTCAGTCTTCTCCCCTGTGCACAGGTGGATTCCCCAGCGGCGGACATCTCCACTCCATCGCCCAATCCTCGCTGCTGTACGGAGCTCTCCAGGTGGCTGTCTTCCGGGCTTCGCCCCCTTGTTGTGCCAGCTGTCCTGACCCACCAAGTAAGTCCTTCTCTCGCCATAAATCCCTCCTGTGTTGGTGTATGCCCGTCACCCTCTCCCTGTGCTCTCTCCATAGGGTTGCTCGGCTGTACGGTCACCTGCCTCTGTGCCTGGAGCAGACACCATCACCAACACATTTACATCCCGCAGACACGCACTCATTCACTCATGCTGTTAATAAACTCTTTGAACTACTCTAAGCCTGTGTGTGTGCGTCTCCTGAGCCGTGCGTTATGTCACCCGGCTCTGGGGCCACTGAGTGGCACGGGAGCAGACATGCTCCCGGGCCCCGTTCATCACACTTTTCCACGTGTTTTTGTTCCCAAAGCTTTAAAAAATGCCGAGTTTGTTTTTGTCAGGCACGAGGCTTCACAATCAGGCCTCCGCCCGCCATATGATGATCCATTTAGAGTGCTGGAAACGGGTGATAAGCATTTTGTGCTAGATTTGGGGGACAGAAGGGAAACAATTAGCATTGACAGACTAAAGCCTGCTTTTGTGATGAACGACGAGTCTGTACGGGTAGCGAGGGCTCCTTGACGTGGCAGACCCCCCAGGGAACAGGTCCTGGAGCCCCCGCAGGGATCAAATAACCATTCTCTTCCTCAGTTGGCAGATTCTTTGCAGGACGGCGCCGCAGAGACGGCGAGGCCTGCTTACAGCAGATTTGGAAGACGTTTGAAGCCCAGACAGCGTACTGACTGATGTGCGATTTGATCATGTTGTGTAAATCATGCTGTTGACGTTGTCATATTTTGTGAACTATGAGATATTGTCCATTCTTCGACGTTTGGGGGGGGGTTATGTGGCTCATGTATTTTTGCCTACATATGTATGAGTATAAAGTGAGATGCTTAGGATTGCATATGTGGATTGACCTCACGTCTTAGGATGGGACAATATGTCTGGACCACCTGTGGATAACGGCAAGAGGACGGAGGTACCGTGGTAAGGAGCTGAAAGGACTTCCTGACCTCCTGGGGCCAGGCGGAGGACTAAAGGACTCGGGGGGAGAGTTATTGTCAATGCGGGGTTTTGACAGAGATGTGTGATTCTTCCTTTGATGCTGATGTATAAATGTGGGGGTTCTGATGCAGCTCTCTCTCTTCTGTTCTTGAGAGATCGCTGGGGATGTGAAAGCTACATTAAACCCTGAATTGAGAAATAATTCAGCCTCGTTATTTCACGCTCCCCACATCA
This sequence comes from Pholidichthys leucotaenia, assembly GCA_020510985.1. NCBI lineage: Eukaryota > Metazoa > Chordata > Actinopteri > Cichliformes > Pholidichthyidae > Pholidichthys > Pholidichthys leucotaenia. The sequence goes on from CM035846.1 coordinate 125,276,203, forward strand.
GGACCAATAACTAAAATTTCAGTTTTGTCCTGGTTGAGCTGTAGGAAATTCTCTGCCATCCAGGACTTAATGTCTAAAATGCAGTTAAAAAGGACATTGATTGGTGCTGGGTCATCAGGAGAGACGGAAATGTAAAGCTGGGTATCATCAGCATAACTGTGGAAACTAATTCCACGTCTCCTGATGACACTGCCTAGTGGCAGCATGTACAAATTAAAAATAACTGGACCTAAAATCGAACCTTGAGGACCACCACAATCCATGTTGTGTCTCTGATGGGTGTTCACCCAGGGTGACATAAAATTCTCTGCTAGTGAGATAGGATTTAAACCAGCTAAAAATAGTGACTGACAGGCCAATCATATTGCACAATCTGTTTAAAAGAATATTATGGTCTACTGTGTCAAATGCTGCGCTTAAATCCAGTAAGACCAGGACCAAGAGCATGCTCTTGTCCATGTTGATTCTAAGAGACAGGATTGTCTTGAGGCACAAATCTGGGGAAAGGTACAGAAAAATTTCTGCTGCTTTGAAGGTCCCATTGAGCACAGTGGCCTCCAACATCTGTAAATGGAAGAAGTTCGGAACCATCAGGACTCTTCCTAGAGCAGGCCAGCTGTCTCAACTGAGCAATCGGGGAAGAAAGGCCTTAGTCAGGGAGGTGACCAAGAACCCGATGGTCACTCTGTCCATCTCTGTCCAGCGTTCCTCTGTGGAGAGAGGAGAACTTTCCAGAAGGACAACCATCTCTGCAGCAATCAACCAATCAGGCCTGTATGGTAGAGTGGCCAGACAGAAGCCACTCCTTAGTAAAAGGCACATGGAAGCCCACCTGGAGTTTGTCAAAAGGCACCTGAAGGACTCTCAGACCATGAGAAACAAAATTCTCTGGTCTGATGAGACAAAGATTGAACTCTTTGGCGTGAATTCCAGGCATCATGTTTGGAGGAAACCAGGCACCGCTCATCACCATTGGCATGGTGATTGCAGCATCATGCTGTGGGGATGTTTTTCAGCGGCAGGAACTGGTAGACTAGTCAGGATAGAGGGAAAGATGAATGCAGCAATGTACAGAGACATCCTGGATTAAAAACTTGCTCCAGAGCACTCTTGACCTCAGACTGGGGCAACGGTTCATCTTTCAGCAGGACAACGACCCTAAGCACACAGCCAAGTTATCAAAGGAGTGGCTTCAGGACAACTCTGTGAATGTCCTTGAGCAGCCCAGCCAGAGCCCAGACTTAAATCCAATTGAACATCTCTGGAGAGATCTGAAAATAGCTGTGCACCAACGCTTCCCATCCAACCTGATGGAGCTTGGGAGGTAATGCAAAGAGTAATGGGCCAAACTGTCCAAAGGTAGGTGTGCCAAGCTTGTGGCATCATATTCAAAAAAACTTGAGGCTGTAATTTCTGCCAAAGGTGCATTAACAAAGTATTGAGCAAAGGCTGTGAATACTTATGTACATGTGATTTCTTAGTTTTTTAATAAGTTTGCAAAAATCTCAAAAAAAACTTTTTTCACATTGTCATTATGGGGTATTGTGTGTAGAATTTTGAAGAAAAAAAAATCAATTTAATCCCTTTTGGAATAAGGCTGTAACATAACAAAATGTGGAGAAAGTGAAGCGCTGTGAATACTTTCCAGATGCACTGTAATAGACTAATAGCTGACCTTACAGTTTCTATTTTACTGCTGAAGTGAGCTGCAAATTCCTCACATTTGGAGTCTGTAGACATCCTGCTAGACTTGTTAAAAACCGGGTTTATTAAATGATCAATTTTTGAAAGAGTTTTTGGATTATTGTGATTATTGTTGATGAGTCTCGAAAAATGTGCCTGTCTCGCTTTTTTTTTTTTTGCTTTATTGTACGTGGTAAGTTGATTTTTTAAACTTGGAGGTTAATTTCTAATTTGTTTTTTCTCCATTTTCTTTCAGCAGCTTGACATTTCTGTTATAGTTGTTTAATTTCTTCAGTTCTCCAGGGGGGGGGTTGGATTAGTGGATGATGACTAGGTCCAGAGAGTGACCTTTAAGATGAGTAGGTTGTGAGAGGGTAAAAAGTCAGCAGGAAGCTCACTTAAAAACTCAGTAAATTTAGCAGCCACCTCAGCAGTGAGATGACGCCTCCTCACAGTGCGTTCTGGGATAAAATCATCATTCTGTTTAAAAGAATTGATAGTTAAAAATATACAAAAATGATCTGAGATGGCTCAATCAAAAATAGAGGTGATGTGTGTTGACAGGCCTGAGGTGATAACTAGGTCCAGAGAGTGACCTTTAAGATGAATAGGTTGTGAGAGATGTTGGGTAAAATTCATACAGTAAAGGACATTTAAAAAATCAGCTGCAAGAGAGTGTGATTCATTATCATTGTGTAAGTTAAAATCACCTAAAATAATAATCTGATTGTATTTGCTGTGGATAATAGAGAGAATCTGCAAAAAAATCAGAAATAAAAGATGAGCAGTATTTGGGAGGCCTGTAAACACACATACAGAATATAGGAGGACTGCTAAAAACAAAAGAGTGGTGTTCAAAAGAGAGACAAGAATCAGTGGTAGTGTCTCTAAAATTAAATGATGATGATGAAATAGCTGCTACACCCCCTCCCTTTTTCCCTCTCGATTGTCATGAACCTGGGTTTGGTGGTTCCAAACCCAGTTCTGACCCATGGTTGGTTTTGCCCTATTATCCATCAGGCACTTCAGGGAGCTATTTGGGTCCTTCGCTCCCTGACAGCTCGGGCATGCCTCCCCCTCCTGTCAGTGCCATCAGCTGTGTCTCATTACGGGTGTTTCACACACATACACACACCCACTTCATTCACTCCCATTCATACGCGCAGACATTCACTCATACACACATGGTGTCAATTAAGTTGAGCCCACACACTCTCACACCGGCGGTCTCTTCCCTCGTTAGTATTATTATTACTTTAATGCAGTGCTTCTGAATTATTTCCTGTTACGCCCCCTCTAGGACAATGAAAACATTTCGCGCCCCCCACACACACACTCTCCGCCACGACTATAAATAGTATCATTTGATTTAGATCCTCACACAGGGAGTTTGTCATGTCAAAACGTACATAAGCAATAAACAAACAGTCTTTGTTGCTGTCAGTTGCTTCATCAAATTGTAAGGAAAAACATTTGTCTTTGAGTTTATCTACCAGCTGTTCTTTAAGATCGTTAGCAATGTTGTGGAGGAATAAGATCAGGCGAGATGCAACAAGCTGGAAGGTTGCAGAGTTTTATTTTCCTCCAACATAATGAGACACACTTCGTGACTCAGTGCGCTACTGTGTCATTGAGACATGTCACACAAGCTCTTTTATGCAGTGATACAGGAAGAGAGAATGCATGGCACATTAGCATAACAGTCAATACACATGATTAGCATGACATTAGTTGGCTCGAGGACACATGCATACAGTCCCATCTGACTGCCTCCTGTGGCTCTTTGTCCATCTGTGCATTGTCCTCTGTATGCTAATTGTCTTCTGTTTCCTCCAGCCCTGCTGAGTGTGAATAAGAGTCAATCTGCAGTGTGCTGGGTCACTACAGGGCTCCCCCCAGAATGCTCAAAAGGGGCTGTGACCCCCCTCTCCCATCGTTTGGGCTCCAGCTCCGGGTTCCAGTACGATGAACGGCCGTGGATCGTGGGTGCACGGGGCCGTGCACGTCGTGCGTAATGGAACAAGACGGCGATTGGCCGGCTTTAGGGAGTGAGGTGCAGGAAAAGCGCTGTGGAGGAGGAGGGAGAGGGGAGTGGGAGTAAGTGAGTGCCGGCCTAGGACGTCAAAGGTGTCTGGGCCGTGCAAAAATTTCGTGTGGATCCGCGATGGGGATGGACTTTCCCAGTAAACTTGGCGGTGATCCACAGCGGCTGTGAAAAAAATTAAGTCTCTGACTCCTCTCGCAGCTCGGTCCCGCGAGGATGTGGGGAAGGCGAACAGCCAAATTCCACGAGGATGCGTAGCGGCTGTGAAACAACTGCAGCTGTGTGAGGGACTTGGCGGTTTGGCTTTTAGGTGCGGAATCACCCCTAAAGCCACTGGGGACAGCAATCGGCTAAATTCCCCTTGTATGCCGTGGCTGAGAAACCCATACAAAGTCCTGTGTGTGGGCTGCACGTCTGCTTCAGGTGCGTGCACAGCCCTGAAGGTTTCGAGGATGGCGATTGGCCGTGTTTCTCGGGCATGTGCAGTGGCGGAGGACGCTGTATCAGTCTGTGGAGCCGGTTTGTCCCTGTGCGTGGTGCGCACTTGGTGCAGTGACCACATAGCTGGCAGTTGCACTGTCCTCGTAATCCTGCCGTGTGCGTGCGGGGCTTCTGTGCGCGGGAGGTCCACTGTCAGGAGTTTAGTCAGAGTCGGGGAGCTCGGTGGAAATCAACGCAGATGGCGTCGATGATCGTCCCCGTTCAGGCTGCTTCCTTCATTTCGCTCATGTCACCGTTCATGGTGCGTGTCAGTCTCAGCGCTGCCTGCTCTGGGGAGTGCGCTCCGGTGAGGATGAAGAGGTTGCAGGCGTTCTCTGGTCCTCTGGAGTCCACAGTGTGGTGAGAGGGAGCAGACGGTCATTCTCTCTCGTCCGGTCACCAGTGTGGAGGGAAAAGATCAGGCAAGGGGCGCACCATGACACGTCAGGTAACCAGTGTGGAGAAATAAGATCAGGCGAGATGCGACGAGCTGGAAGGTTGCAGAGTTTTATTTTCCTCCAACATAATGAGACACACTTCGTGGCTCAGTGCGCTACTGTGTCATTGAGACATGTCACACAAGCTCTTTTATGCAGTGATACAGGAAGAGAGAATGCATGGCACATTAACATAACAGTCAATACACATGATTAGCATGGCATTGGTTGGCTCGAGGACACATGCACACAGTCCCGTCTGACTACCTCCTATGGCTCTTTGTCCGTCTGTGCATTGTCCTCTGTATGCTAATTGTCTTCCGTTTCCTCCAGCCCTGCTGAGTGTGAATAAGAGTCAGTCTGCAGTGTGCTGGGTCACTACAATGTCATTTATACGTCTGGCGACAGTGTCATTAAACAGAGGGATAGTTTTATTTTTGCAGCACTTGCGTCATCCAGCATGACAGAGACCATGTCTAATGCTGCAGGCAGTATCAGCTCCTCTGCTATGGTGTGGGTTTTTTTGCACTGAGTTATTTGGTACGCCACCTTATATGATGCTAACTGTGCTCGCTGGTTTACTGAAGTAGCATTCACAAAGCGGGATGATTGTTGGCAATATCCGGCATGTTTTCGCTGAAAAAATTCAAGCGGCTTATCAGCGTGACTGGGGTGTAATGTCTTTAAGTGACGCCTTAATTTATTTGGCTTCATGCTGTCCACTGCCAACATTTTTATACATAGTAAACACACCGGTCTTTCCTCGTCTCCCACCGTAGTCACAGTGAAGCCAAGCGCTACATATGCTTCGTCATATTCCTTGTCTTAGCTTTCAGGAGACTTTCGTTTATCTCCATCTCTCTCCGCCTTTCTTTTCATCACTGTTAAATATTTTTCCATGGTGTCTCTTGAGGGTTTGTTCACTGCACTTCATATCTCCTGCTCTGTGCTGTGTGTGTGCATGCACGGTGCAAAAAACCCTTCACCATAGAGCTAATACTCCCTGCGCACACTCTGACAATGAGAGCGCCACTGCCACCTACTGTAGTGGATATGCAATTACATTTTATTCTAGAACGACAAAAAAAGCGTGTTCCCCGGGATCACACGCGCCCCCCTGTGTGCCCCACTATTTGAGAAGGACTGCTTTAACACTGTGTTAGTTGGAAGAGACTGTCGGAGCATTGAGCTTCATACATGGCAGCGTGTTCCTCTGTGTATGTTTGTACCCACTACCTTCGTTTACATTCAGCCTGATGTCGCTGTCTTCTCTAATACGTCAAGATTGTGTATTTCTTTGGTGTTAGCGGCTGACCCTGCCTTACCTCCATCCTCCAGACAGCACGGACTGCCCTGGATCACCGCAGCCCGTAAGTTATGTCTGCCTTTCTCTTTGTGCTGACAGATACGCTGCAGCACTAGGCATTCCCTCTCCCTGGGCTGCTGTGCGTCCAGCAGCGTCCCTGTTTGTTTGGTGGCCTATACTGCATCTTCTCTACTCGCTGTTCAAGTTGTGACTGTTGCTGGACTTATTGTTTGGGGCTTATGTTTACTAAAGTGCACGTTCTACTCCTGCAATTGGGTTTTTCATTCCTTCCTTCATGTGCCGTGTAATGGCGCATGGGGAGTCATAACAGAATGCTCTGACCAGCAAGAAAAAACCCAGCGGAGTAGACATGCGTTTTTTTCTTTTTCTTTTCCCCTTTTTCCCCTTTGTCTCCCGAGTATCAACATGGTGGTTCAGACGGAGAGGAAGCTGCGCTCGCTGTGCCTCTTGGAGAAGATTTTTTTGTGGACGCAGAAGACCTGTTCCTCCCAGGCCGTTCGACAGGCTCGGGACGCAGCGAGGGGGGTGATGGAGCAAGACAGCCTCTGGAATCATCCCGAGGCAATGGAGATTCTCCAGGACATCTTTGCTGTGCCATGCGAGGAGTCGGATAAGGATCTCCCAGTGTTCGACCCCCTTGCGGCCACTCCGCTTTCTTCCCTGGATAATACGGCGCTTCTCAGCACGGGTGACTCGCTGCCCAGCACGGTGCTTCGTATCCCCGATTATCTGGTGCCTGAGCCGTCCGTGAAGAAGAAGAGGAGGAACTCCCACCAGAAGAAGCTTCCAGCCTCGCCGACGACAGCCCTGCCTCCTCGTCCTGAGCCGTGTCCCGCTCCGTCCCCAGAGGAACTGGAGGAACACCAGGAGAGGAAAGGAGACGCCTCAGATGCCGCTGGGGACATCCAGTGCCAGGAGAACAGACAAATTTTTCCTCATTTAACTTTCTGTATTGATGAACAATTTTGCCTGCCTTCTGGCGAGGAGACTCAGGATGTGCAGTCCCCTGAGTGCTCCACCCCAGCGGCATATAGTGCTCCCTCACCCGACCTCATCAAATCTTTTTTGTGTGCCCCTACGAGCTCGCCAGCTCTGGAACCAGGTTGCTCAAGTGGAGAGGAACCGGTGGCCCAGGAGGGTCCAGCTCATGGGCTAGCGGTGAGGCCATCCCCGGCCGCCACACCAGAGGAGCCAGTGGTGCAGAAGATGGCGCACGGGGACACCGAGACTGCAACCACCATCATGCCTGCTGTGGGGACCGCCGCAGCAGAGTCATCCCCCGGACCAGACCTCCAGCCGACGGGACCCCGAACATCATCGTCGGCATCGTTGGAGTCCTGGACGGTGGTAGAGCTCGAGCACAGGCAAGAAATCTCTCATGTAGTTCACTTGTCAATTATTGAGAGATCTTGTCTGGCTCTTGGGGAGGAGAGTTGGGTGCAGCCCCCAGCTACATCTGGACTCTCCTCGCCGGGCTCTACTGCTGCCGGCGACCCTAACCATTTCTCCTCTCCTGTCTCCTTCGAGCTCCTTCCTAGGGTCACCGGAGAGGAGCCGCTGCAACCTAGGTTGCCCATGGTTGACGACGTGGAGCTAGCTGTCCCAGAGGAGGTCAACGGGGGTACAGCACCGGGCGGACCAACGGTACCCAAGCACCCCAAGTCATCAGAGTCCTGGACGGCGGTGGAGCCCGAGTGCAGGCAAGTGTGCTCCATAATGGTTGTCATGTCTATGTCAATGGCCTCGATTACATGGGCAAAATTTCAACAATCTGATTACAATTCAGATCAGAATTTTACTGTTTACATGGATCCTGAAAAAGCTGATCCGATTAGGACGTGTGTTTCCATGTGTCACACGTTTGAACGGAATAAATCATTTTGACATGCGCACGTCGACATTTCGACATTCCAAAAATAGTAGAAGAAGAAGCAACTTCCGGTGTTAGCAAGCCCCACTTTGTGTCGAAATTGACCTGTATTGTGTTATTCAGACTGTACTTTTGCTTCTGCTGGTCTCCGTAATGAAGCTACAAGTACATACTTCTGCATATGACAAACACAGGGGGACAGCAGGACGATACAGACCAGCTTTGTTTTACTTCCGCTATGTTTTCTGCTAGCTGCTGCTAAGGCGGAAATACGTCACATCGACATGCGGCTGGTGTACAGACATACGCAGTAAACATATTTTCTGCCCTACGTTCGGAATAAGTGTTTTCATGCACACCATTCGGATTAACAATCGGCATAACCCACCCCTCTCAATCGGGATGAAATTTTGATCCGAATGAGCGTGATCGGGTTAGAATATTCAGATTGGCGTGTTTACATGAAGCATTTTTATTCTGATCAGACTTTTAATCCCGTTACTTGTGTCCATGTAAACATAGCCAATGTCACACTGCCTGAATCATGGTGAGGGGTCCGGGGCAGATCGCAGTAGCCCTCGGGGCCACCTGACCTGGCTCTGCCGCTGTCGTCGACCCTGACTCGATCTCTTTTTCTCTCCCTCTGGGTTCGGAGCCCCCTGCCAGGGTCGCCGGAGAGCAGCTGATCCCGTCAGAGGCCGCCGAGGATCTGGGTCCAGTGCCAGGGGTCGTGGAGAGCCCTACCTCCCTTGCTGGGGAGGCCACTGCAGGAGCAATGAGGCCCCCGATGGGGACTACCACCAGTGCAGCAGAGCTCCAGCTGAGTCCACCTCCGGTGCAGCAGAGCTTCAGCTGTAGTCCACCACCAGTGCAGCAGACCTCCAGCTGGAGTCCATCGCGGGTGCAGCCGCGTCCCAGAGCGGAACCATCGCAGGTGCAGCCACGTCTCAGACCAGGACCATTGCGGGTGCAGCCACATTCCAGACAGGGACCATCACGGGTGCTACGGTTCCCCTGCTCCAAGCTTCGGAGGGCAGGGGGGCTCCTGTCCCTTGGTTTGGCCACCGAGGTTCCCAGGTGGGTAGGCTGCCTGTCTGCCTTCCCCTCCGGTTCTGGTGGCTCCACCACACTGGTTTGCCACCCGAAAGACTTGGCCTTCAGGTCGTGTGGCCCATCGGCCCGGGCAGGCCGCCGGACACTGTTCTGTGGGCCGCCTGCTGGACTTGGGACTTGGGCAGGCCACCCAATGAGTCACCCGTCATCATGCCGGGGGACTCTGGTCAAACCCCTGAACTTTGGACTTCTGGGGAGGAGGGTTAGTGTCCTAGGTGGGGGCCATTAAGAGGGTCACTGCTCGATGTTTGCCTATTATTTGTTGTATTTTTCACCGGTTGCTTCCCTCCTAACCTGTTTTCCCCCACCTCCCACCCTGGGGGATTGTTTGTTTCAGGGGGGTGCCTTGTGGTGGATTTTGGGTTTCAGCTGATGGTACGGGGGTGTCTAGTATCCACCTCGGGGGGAGGGGGCTGTCATGACCCATGGTTGGTTTTGCCCTATGTTCCATCAGGCGCTTCTGGGAGCTATTTGGGTCCTTTGCTCCCTGACAGCTCGGGCATGCCTCCTCCTCCTGTCAGTGCCATCAGCTGTGTCTCATTACGGGTGTTTCACACACATACAAGCACACACTTTATTCACTCCCATTCATACGCGCAGACACTCACTCATACACACATGGTGTCAATTAAGTTCAGCCCAGGCACTCTCACACCGGTGGTCTCTTCCCTGTTTAGTATTATATTACTTTAATGCTGCGTTAGTAGGAAGAGACCGTTGGAGCATTGAGCTTCATACAGGGCAGCGTGTTCCACCGTGTATGTTTGTACCCACTACTTTCGTTTACATTCAGCCTAACGTTGCCATCTTCTCTAACACGTCAAGATTGTGTATTTCCTGGTGTTAGCGGCTGACCCTGCCTTACCTCCATCTTCCAGACAGCACGGACCGCCCTGGATCACCGCAGCCTGTAAGTTATGTCTGCCTTATTGTATAGTGATCTGACATTTAAAAGTACCATTTTGAGGGGTGTGCTATTGAGTGGTGTGTTTATGTGTGTGTGCACTTGTATGAGATTATTGCGGTTAACAGACAGTACAGAGGATTTATGATAGTGGGTATTTGACCTGGGGATGGTTATAATTGGAATATTATACGTGCTGTGTGAGTGAGGAGGAGAAATGATGTGTCAGGAGGACTTACAGGATAGCAGAGCCAGTTCAACGTTGGTAGATAAAAGACGCGCTCATCCCAAGAGGGGTGGAGGCCATCAGGTCTAAAAAGTTCTGGTTTATTGAGAAACGCAGCAAAATTGTCCACGAAGGAGATGACTTTATTGTTGCAGTAGCCTTTCAGCCAGATGTGAAGCTGTCGGTTGAACTTCACGTCACCAAAACGAGGCAGAGGGAGGAGCCCACAAATGACCACCTGCTTCCCCGTGTCCAGCAGGCGGTCAACAAGGTGGACAAACTCCTGTTTCAGAGTCTCAGACTGCTGCTTCTTCAGGTCGTTTGTGCCCACATGTACAACAATTGCAGCAGCAGATGGGTGAGTCTAAACCAGGTGCAGAGCTGCAGATGTAATGTCCGTTACATAGGTGGATGGCAGAAGGTCTGTCTGCCACGCACCGCTACATGTCGGACCATTGAGGTGCCCACTACAAGCACCACTGGAGAGCGCCGCACCGATGTGGAGGCAGGAGGCCGGCGGTTCAGGCGAGCCATAATGGCGGAGGGGCTGGGAGTGGCCCTGACAACCACAGCAACACCGGAGGGAGCCTTTGGTGGACGGGCTGGCAGATGCTCTGTGCTGGAGGTAGCAGGGGAATCCTGAAGGTGAGCTGGAACTTGTGCTGCGCCGGATGCAGCAGAGGAGCAAGTAGCCAACCAGCTGTGGGGGCTGGCCTGGCTCTCAGCATTGTCCTGCGGCTGCTCCTCGGAGGGAACCACAGCCTCAGTAGCAGCGATGACAGAAGTCGTCATCTGAGCAGGTGGAGAAGAGTGATGCTCGGCAGCAAGGATTTGAAATTTATTGCTTAGCTGCAGAGTGTACGATACGCTCGACACCGCCCACTCAACACTGATTTGAACAATATAAAGTGGAAGTGTCTTGAGCAGTGCACCGAGCACCATTTCAGCACGCCCACAGTCATGTGACCGTAGGCAAATGACGAGGCCATGTTATGTCACGAGGCCATGTTATGTCAGTCACATCATGTGACTTGAGGGCTTGCAGGAAGTTTGAGAGGGAATTAGGGTTTTTTTTTGTTTGCTTTGTATTGTTTGTTCCTGCCATCCAATTTTGAATAGACCTCAGATGGCCAAATGCTCAAAAAAAAGTATTGAGATTTTTTTTCAGGTCTTTCACTAAGATGCAGTTCTGACACTCAGTCAGCAGATGGCACCCTTTATCAAATGTTTCATAACACTGTGTCAATCATGAAGCAATTGTCTCAAAGTTGCTCATTGTTTCATAAGGCCTCAGTTTCACCATCACTAGCTTGAGGCTCCTTTGTTTCAAAAAAGCACATAAATGTGGAGTGATAAATGTGGAGATGTGTGGTGGAGTGATAAATGTGGAGATGTGTGGTGATCCATCCAAATATCTGGGTGTCAGGATCAGCAGCGGGTTGGACTGGAGATCCAACACCGATGCTGTGCACAAGAAGGGGATGAGCAGACTCTACTTCCTGAGAAAGCTGAGATCCTTCAACGTGTGTAGCAGGATGCTGGAGCTTTTCTACCAGACTGTTGTCGCCAGCGCCATCTTCTTTGCTGCTGTCTGTTGGGGTAGCAGTATTAGGGTCAGAGATACCAACAGACTTAACAAGATTATCAAGAGGGCTGGCTCTGTAATTGGTCTCAGACCGGAGACCTTTGAGACAGTGGTGGAGAGGAGAACACTAAATAAACTGCGATCCATCAAGGACAATCCTGATCACCCCCTCCACCACACACTAGAGAGACATCGAAGCACTTTCTCCAGTAGACTACTACAGCTTCACTGTCGAACAGCCAGGTACAGAAAATCTTTCCTGCCACATGCAATTTCACTGTACAATAACTCACTATGATGTTGTGTTCTGGTCATAGCTATGCTGCCACACTGCACCTTACAGACTAACTGGTACCTCACATTTTCACTCTGCTCCTGATAGTCCTTCTTGTGCAATGGGATGATTCATGTGTTTATATGGGTCATCATATATTAAGCTATGATGTATATAGGTTTTTTTATAGTCGTGTTAGTTTTACTTTCCATGGGTAATCCCTTTGTCTGTCATGTGTGTGTTTCTGTTGTTTGGTTATCTACTGTCATGCTGCTGTTACACTGTAATTTCCCAGTTTGGGATCAATAAAGTACATCTATCTATCTATCTATCTATCTATCTATCTATCTATCTATCTATCTATCTATCTATCTATCTATCTATCTATCTATCTATCTATCTATCTATCTATCTATCTGTCTGCGCTTTGTGTGGCTCGCCCTAATTGTCTTTCACAGCTGCGGGCACACCTGCTCTCCCTCATCAAGCACTCTTTATAAGGAACGCTGCCCAGTAGGCAACACAGAGATATCTGCGCTAGTGTCTTCCTCCATCTCGCTATGCTAAGAGAACTCATCTCTAATATTCAGCTTCTCGTCGCACGGGATTTCCATCTCCCCAATGCCACGTAAGCCTTCTCAGAACTATTTCCTGCATCTGCCTTTCTTCCCTTGTTCCCTGTGCACAGGTGGACCATCCTCCAGGTAGACTTCCCCCTCCTCCTGGCGGGGGACCAGACTCAGCTGTGTGCAGCGGCTTTCTCCCCACATGATTGGTGAGCTGGAGCACACGTCACCTTCACCCAAGCAACACTGTGAATATTCTGCACCTTGACCATGGCATCACAACAGGGCTCTGGGCCGGTATTGGAAAATGATCTCTTCGGAGTTGGATTAACTCTTCACTGCTGTAAGACTGCCAACACTCTATTAATATCACTGTCTGCCAACTTGAAGCCAGACGTGTCCTGTTATCACGCTCCTGCTCGCACTACACTACACTCTCACAACACCATTCATACGCACACACTTCCACTCTCATTCAATAAAAGATCATTATTGTTGAGCCTGCGTCTGTTTCTGGGTGTTTCTGAAAACCATGTCAGTACGTCTCCGTCAAGAAACCCCAGCAGACGGTGCCTTGGCACGCAAACTTAATACCATGGAGGCTCGGCTAGATCAATTAACACACCAGCAACAGATGATCTTAACTCAACTGACACTGACATGATTTACGACCCAAGAGACAGACACTGACACGAGAGATACAGACAATTATCTTTATTGTGAGTTAATGAGTGAAGTGTGAGTGAATGTGTGAATACTCGTCTGGCCACTGGAGCTGAGCCCGTCTTGTGGTAACCTGGAAACCCTGGAAAACACAAGCACAAGGTTACTGTTGCACAGTAGCAATGTTCGGCGGGTATGCTGCAGGGGCTTACTTGCAGGTGCCACAAAGAGAGGCTGACTGACTCCTGGTGTCCGTGCGACGTCGTGCTCGTGGTGTCCGGTGCTGTGGAGGTGAGGAGGAGCTCCGCGGAGTGGGAGACGGTGCCTCGTCAGCAGAGGAGGGTGGTCCGCCGCCAGGGAGGTCCACCTGTGCACAGGGGAGAAGGCTAGCAGAGGAATTGTGAAGAGATGGCTTACGTGGCCTGGTTTGGCGAAGCGTAGAGTTCTTCACGAGAGGTCGAGATCTTGGCACGTTGCTCAGTGAGAGTGACAGACCACTCCGTGCTGAGGCGTCCCCGCGTTGGGCTTTTATGGCCCGCTGATTGCCACCTGCTGAAGTGAGCGCAGCTGATGTTGATGATGCTGATGACGGCCTAGCAGCCATCATGACAGTACTCCCCCCTCTAGAGGTGCCTCCAGGCACCTGCCCAATCCTACCTGGATGCGCCCGATGGAAATCACGGATCAACTGCTTATCGAGGATCAAAGCAGGGCGTATCCAGGAGCGGTGCTCAGGGCCAAACCCCTCCCAGTCCACCAAATACTGAAGGCCCCGACCCCTCCTGCGGACGTCCAGGATTGCCGTTACCCCCCAGGCCGGATGGCCATCGATCATCCTCGGGGGAACAGGAGCCGCAGGGGGCGGGCACAGTGGGTCGGCGACGTAGGGCTTGACCTGGGAGATGTGGAAAGTGGGGCAGATGCGCATGTGAGAGGGGAGAGCAAGACGCACAGATACAGGGTTGACAATGCGGGAAATAACAAAGGGACCGATGAAGCGCTTGGTTAGCTTATGCTTCTTGGCAGGCACACTGATGTTCTTTGTGGACAACCATACCTTGTCACCCACCTTGTAATCCGGGGCAGGCCTCCTATGGCGGTTGGCCACCTCAATGTTCCATTCCGTGGTCCTCAGAAGGGCTCTGCGGGCAATGGACCAAACTTGCCGACAGCGTCTGGCGTGAGCCTGAACAGACGGGACCGCTACCTCCCCCTCTTCCTCCGGGAACAAGGGCGGATCGTACCCCAACGATGCCTTGAAGGGGGACATCCCTGTGGACGAGGACACCGTGGTGTTATGAGCGTACTCGATCCACGGGAGGTACATGCTCCACGAAGAAGAGCAGGAGGAGATGACGCAGCGCAGCGCAGCGCAGCGCAGCCTCCAGCTCCTGATTGGCTCGCTCGCACTGGCCGTTACTCTGAGGATGGTATCCAGAGGAGAGACTGGCCGTGGCCCCAAGCGCCGTACAGAACGCCTTCCAAACCTGCGAGACGAACTGTGGCCCTCGATCCGAAACAATATCAGCAGGGATTCCGTGAGGACGAACCACATGGAGAACGAGGAGGTCCGCCGTCTCCTGTGCTGAAGGCAACCCCCGGAGGGGCACAAAATGAGCAGCTTTAGAAAAGCGGTCCACGATGGTTAAAACGGTCGTGAAGTGGCCGGAGGGGGGCAAACCGGTCACAAAGTCCATGGCTACATGGGACCAGGGGCGGGAGGGGACGGGCAAAGGGTGTAGCAGACCCGCCGGGGCCGATGATGATGTCTTCCCCGTGGCGCACTGAGCGCAGGCCCGGACATAGTTGTTAACGTCCCTCCGCAGCCCTGGCCACCAAAAGGTTCTCTGGAGGAGATCAACAGTCCGACTCACACCCGGATGGCACGCCAGCTTGGACGCATGACCCCACTCTATTACTTGGCTCCTAACAGGACGAGGAACGAACAAGTGACCCGGGGGCCCCCCACCCGGATCAGGCTCCACCTCCTGTGCTCTTCTAACCTTATCGCAGATGCCCCAGGTCAACGCACCTACCACACGCAGGTGGCAGAATAGACTCCTCCCGGTCGTCAGCGGAGGGCGCGTCAAACTGCCTGGAAAGGGCGTCAGGCTTACCATTCTTACTTCCTGGCCGGTAGGTGATCATAAAATTAAAACGGCCGAAGAAGAGTGACCAGCGGGCCTGACGTGCATTCAACCGCTTAGCAGTCCTAAGGTATTCAAGATTGCGGTGATCAGTCCAGACGACAAACGGCTGGGCAGCCCCCTCCAGCCAGTGTCTCCACTCCTCCAGCGCAAGTTTGACAGCCAATAGCTCCCTGTCGCCGATGCTGTAATTCCTCTCAGCAGGTGTCAAATGATGAGAGAAATAAGCGCAGGGGCGGATCTTCCCGTCCGTCGGGGAGCACTGAGAGAGTACCGCCCCCACCCCCGAATCCGATGCGTCCACCTCCACCAAGCATTGGAGCTCCGGGTCCACCTGGGTCAATACACGGGCCGAAGCAAACTCTCTCTTCAGCCTGTCAAATGCCGCGGCAGCCTCCTCACTCCAATGAAAAGGGACCTTTGGGGATGTGAGTGCAGTCAGGGGTCTGGCGATGTTCCCAAAATTTGGCACGAAGCGCCGGTAAAAATTGGCGAACCCCAAAAAACCCTGCAGCTGTTTCCTGGATGTGGGCGTAGGCCAGTCCACCACCGCCTTGACCTTGTCCGGGTCGGGAAGCACCTGGTTACGGGCGATTATAAACCCCAGAAAGGAGGTGCGATCCGTGTGGAACTCACACTTCTCTGCCTTGACGAACAACTGATTCTCCAGGAGGCGCTGTAGGACCCGTCGTACATGCACCTGATGCTCCTCCAGTGTGCGCGAGAAGATGAGGATATCATCAAGGTAAACAAAGACGAAGGAATTCAGAAAGTCCCGGAGAACGTCATTTATTAAGCGCTGGAACACTGCCGGAGCGTTGGTTAACCCAAACGGCATCACCAGATATTCAAAGTGGCCGCTTGGGGTCCGGAAAGCAGTCTTCCATTCATCACCTTCCTGAATGCGCACCAGGTGATAGGCGTTCCGTAGATCTAGTTTAGTAAACCAAGACGCCCCCTGGAGGGAATCGAAGGCAGTGTTCATCAAGGGAAGAGTGTATTTGTCCTTAATAGTAATGTCGTTGAGACCCTGGAAATCGATGCAGGGGCGCAGCGACCCGTCCTTCTTCCCAACGAAGAAAAACCCTGCCCCGATGGCCGAGGAGGATGGACGGATGATACTGGAGGCCAGGGACTCCTTGATGTACGTATCCATGGCCTTGCGTTCCAGAGCTGATAGGCTGTACAGGCGGCTCGCCGGGAGAGGGGCCCCAGCCTTGAGGTTGATCGCGCAGTCGTACGGGCGATGGGGGGGAAGGGACAACGCCCGTGACTTACTAAACACCTGGCCCAAATCATGGTAGACATCAGGCACCTTCGACAGGTCCAGAGGGGGTGTTGAGGGAGGCATCATCGGCACTGAGGGAGCGCATGCAGCGGACTGAAGACAGGCGCTCAGACAGAATGAGCTCCAAGCCGTTATTCTCCCAACTTGCCAGTCGAACGTGGGGTTATGCAGCCGGAGCCAAGGGTACCCCAAGATGACGGGTGAAGAGGAGAAGGGCAAGACCAGGAACCGTATTTCCTCCCTGTGGTTACCAGAAACTATCGTTAACACAGGTGCCGTCTGGTGGGAAACTGACGTCAGAGATGCTTTTGACAGGGTGACCAGATGGATGGGGGGGCGTAAAGGTTGACAGCTGAGGCCCATCAGGGTTGCCAGGTCTCTGGAGATAAAGTTTTGCTCAGCCCCAGAGTCAACTAAGGCAAGTGTGGTGTGTTCCTTGTGTTTATGAATGAGCCTAATGGGAATGTGGCAACTAGTGAGGGGCTTTGTCTGATTTTTGTCCGCGAATCCCCCTACTGTGAACCGCGGACCTCCCCTTTTAACGGGCAATCGACTACTCCATGTGCCCCCATTCCCACAGTAGAAGCATAACCCCTGCTCTCTGCGGCGCTGTCTCTCAGCCGCTGTAAGACCCGATTGCCCCACAACCATATCCTCCTGCTCCGGAAGTTCTTCAGATGCGGGCAGAG
Organism: Pholidichthys leucotaenia; assembly: GCA_020510985.1. Lineage (NCBI taxonomy): Eukaryota > Metazoa > Chordata > Actinopteri > Cichliformes > Pholidichthyidae > Pholidichthys > Pholidichthys leucotaenia. Next base: position 125,293,499 of record CM035846.1, read on the forward strand.
CAAGGAGGGGGGACCTAGCGGAGCGAGGGCGAGACTTATTCGCACGGGTAGCTGTTCGCCGTTCTGCAGCTCGCTCCCTCAGTCTGCTATCTAGGCTGATGGTGAGGGAGATTAATTCCTCAAGGCTGTCTGGTTTCTCCTTTGCCGCTAGCTCGTCTTTTAACTCGGAGTTAAGGCTGCAGAGGAAAATTCCACAGAGTGCTGGCTCCCCCCACCCAACCTGACCGGCTAATACCCGGAAGTCCACGGAATAATCGGCGGCAGATCTACTGCCCTGCCGAAGTCCAAGCAGCCGTTCAGTTAACACCGCGCCCCGGTCAACATGATCGAACACTTCCATGAACTCTGCCACGAACTGCTGGTAAGTTAACAATGAATAATTTGGTTTGGCCATGATGGTATAAGCCCAATCAAGAGCACTGCCTCCCAGCAGGTTGATGATGTACCCGATCTTATTCATATCAGTGGCAAAGTCCCCCGGGACGCGGAGAAAAACTGACTCACACTGTAGCAAAAACCCCCGCGCCTCCCCCAGTTTACCAGTAAAGCATGCGGGGGTTGGTACAGGAGTTAGGCGATGTGTGGAAGATGGGCTGGTTTGGCTAGTAGCCACAGCTGCGGGTGCAGAAGGCGCCCCGCTAGCCGGGGAGAATGCCTGGTGACCTTCCAGGCAATCCAGCCGGCTGTTAATCTGAGTTAGTTGGTTTAAGATTACTGTTTGCTGGTGGGAAATCATGTCTACTCGTGCGCTGAGTGTGTTAAAGCGGCACGACAGCGCGCTGTCTCATGGGTCATCGTGATGGAGTCGTACTGACATGATTTACGACCCAAGAGACAGACGCTGACACGAGAGATACAGACAATTATCTTTATTGTGAGTTAATGAATGAAGTGTGAGTGAATGTGTGAATGCTCGTCTGGCCACTGAAGCTGAGCCCGTCTTGTGGTAACCTGGAAACCCTGGAAAACACAAGCACAAGGTTACTGTTGCACAGTAGCAATGTTCGGCGGGTATGCTGCAGGGGCTTACTTGCAGGTGCCACAAAGAGAGGCTGACTGACTCCTGGTGTCCGTGCGACGTCGTGCTCGTGGTGTCCGGTGCTGTGGAGGTGAGGAGGAGCTCCGCGGAGCGGGAGACGGTGCCTCGTCAGCAGAGGAAGGTGGTCCGCCGCCAGGGAGGTCCACCTGTGCACAGGGGAGAAGGCTAGCAGAGGAATTGTGAAGAGATGGCTTACGTGGCCTGGTTTGGCGAAGCGTAGAGTTCTTCACGAGAGGTTGAGATCTTGGCACGTTGCTCAGTGAGAGTGACAGACGACTCCGTGCTGAAGCGTCCGCGCGTTGGGCTTTTATGGCCCGCTGATTGCCACCTGCTGAAGTGAGCGCAGCTGATGTTGATGATGCTGATGACGGCCTAGCGGCCATCATGACAGACACATATTAAATCACAACTCGACCAGCTCTCCCTGTCGCAGCCTTTTCCACCTGCCTCTCGGAAACTGGCTGGGTCTACTAACTCTTCTCAGTCTCCACCTTCTCATGCCCGTTTAACTCCCGTCCCCACTCCCACCCGTTTTAGTGGTAAGTTAGGGGAAGCACGGGGTTTCTTGTTACAATGTAGTCTGGTTTTTCACCGTGTGCCAGGGGATTTTCCCACTCACCATAGTCAGATTAGTTATTTGGTGAATTTACTGGAGGGACGGGCTTTGGCGTGGGCTACTGCCATTATGACCCGACCCAATTACACTAATTACACCTCCGATCAGTTTGTGGCAGAATTTTCTGAAGTTTTTGATCACTCTGATCGGGATTGTGTGCTCACCTCTCACCTCCTTAATTTAAGACAGGGGGCTAAGTCAGTAGCTATACCCCTGGCCATCGTTACTAAACAGACTGCTCCCGTCTGTGTGCTGGTCTCAGGCAACCATTGTGAGCATATGAGGTTTTATGTGTTCTCCTCCACCGCGTCCCCCGTCATCCTGGGGTTCCCATGGCTAAGTCTCCATAATCCCTCTATTGATTGGAGGACGGGAAGAATCTTATCTTGGAGTACGTTTTGTCTGGGTGCTTGTTTACAATCTGCTGTCTGCTCTCCCTCTGTACCCCTCTGCCCTCAGGATTAGCCTCCTCCAGATGTCTCATCTGTGCCCATGGAGTATCATGACCTGGCAGCGGTGTTTAGCAAAGCTAAGGCTCTCTCACTCCCCACCCACTGGCCGTATGATTGTGCCATCAACCTTCTGCCGGGGGCTCCTTTGCCTTCGAGTCGGCTTTACAGCCTCTCTGCCCCGGAACGTGAGGCCATGAAGAAATACATCAAGGAGTCCCTGAGCTTGGGCATCATCAGACCATCCTCTTCGGCGGTGGGGGCGGGATTCTTCTTCGTGGGTAAGAAGGACGGTTCTCTCAGGCCATGTATTGATTTTAGGGAACTTAATAACATTACAGTAAAGGACAAGTATACTCTTCCTCTTATCAATACGGCGTTTGATTCCCTCCCGGGGGCCAGGGTGTTCACTAAATTAGACCTACGGAATGCTTATCACCTGGTCCGCATCAAAGAAGGGGATGAATGGAAGACTGGGTTCCGCACCCCTAGCGGCCATTTTGAGTATTTAGTGATGCCTTTTGGATTAACGAATGCTCCCGCTGTTTTCCAGAGGCTCATTAACGATGTTCTGAGAGATTTTCTGGACTCATTTGTGTTTGTCTATCTCGACGATATCCTCATCTTCTCTCACTCCTTGGACGAACACCGTATTCATGTCAGACGGGTTTTGTAGCGCCTTCTGGAGAATCAGCTATTTGTCAAGGCCGAGAAGTGTGAATTCCATGTTTCATCCACCACCTTTCTGGGCTTTGTCATCTCGCACAAGAAGATCATCACGGACCATGAAAAGGTTAAAGTGGGGGTGAAATGGCCTGTCCCCTCCTCCCGTAAGCAACTTCAGCAATTTTCGGGGTTTGCTAATTTCTATCGCCGTTTTGTCCAGAATTACAACATCATTGCTTTACCCCTCACCCGTCTGACCTCTACAAAGGTGCCGTTCCGCTGGACGGAGGAGGCAGAGGCGGTGTTTGCTGAGCTGAAGGAGAAGTTCTCCACCCCACCCCCCCCATCCTGGCCCAGGTCGATCCCGCTCTACAGTGCTTGGTGGAGGTGGACGCCTCAGACTTTGGGGTGGGGGCGGTGTTATCTCAGCGTTCTCCTACCGACGACAAGGTCCGCCCTTCCACCTTCTTCTCCCGTCGGCTGTCTCCTGCGGAGAGGAATTACGACATGGGGGACAGGGAGTTGTTGGCCATGAAGTTGGCTTTGGAGGAGTGGCGCTACTGGCTGGAGGGCGCTTCACTTCCGTTCGTCGTCTGGACGGATCACAAGAACTTGGAGTACCTCCAGACCGCTAAACGGCTGAACGCCAGGCAGGCCCATTGGTCCCTTTTTTTTGAAGATTTAATTTCACCATCACCTACCTCCCGGGTTCTAAGAATATCAAGCCTGACGTGCTCTCAAGGCAGTTTTCCCCTGAAGGTGCGGCGATGACGCCCCATCCAATTGTTCCTCCTTCCTGCATCATGGGCATGCTTTCCTGGGACATCAAGGAGAGGGTGAGGAGAGCACAGGAGGCGGAGCCCGACCTGGGTAGGGGACTGGAGGGTCGGATGTACGTACCCTCTGTTGTTCGAGGGGAGGTAATTGACTGGTTGCACTCCTCAAAGATCATGTGCCACCCTGGGGTAGCGCACACTGTGGCCCAGCTGCAAAGGTCCTTCTGGTGGCCCTCGCTACGGAGGGACGTGGCAGAATTCATCTGGGCCTGTCAGCAGTGTGCGACCAACAAGTCATCCACTTCCCCACTGGCAGGTCTGCTGCATCCTCTCCCCATCCCCAGCCGCCCCTGGTCCCATATTGCATTGGACTTTGTTTGCCCCCCTCAGCTGGCCCCATGGTTATCCTCACCATAGTGGACAGATTTTCTAAGGCGGCTCACTTTGCTCCCTTGCAGAAGCTGCCAGCGGCCAAGGAGACGGTAGATCTGTTGGTGTTGCACGTGGTCCGGCTTCATGGCATCCCGACAGACATTGTATCAGATCGTGGACTCCAGTTCGTCTCTCAGGTCTGGCGGTTTTTTTGCAAGGCGATGGGGGCGATGGTGAGTCTGTCCTCTGGATATCACCCCCAAAGTAACAGCCAGTGCGAGCACACTAATCAGGAGTTGGAGGCAGCCCTGAGGTGCATCACGGCCTCTAATTCAGCATCCTGGAGCACGTACTTACCGTGGGTTGAGTATGCACACAACACAGCTGTCTCTTCTGCCACTGGTTTCTCCCCTTTTGAGGTATCTTTAGGCTACAACCCCCCACTGTTCCTGGAGGAGGAGATCGCCGTTCCCTCTGTCCAGGCCCATATCAGGTGTTGCCGGCGACTCTGGAGGTCCACCAAGGCGACTCTGCGACACACCGCGGCCCGCAATACGGAGATCGCCAACTGCCATAGGACCCAGGCTCCTTCCTACCGTGTGGGACAGCAGGTATGGATCTCCACGAGGAACATCAACCTGAAGGGTGAGACCAAGAAATTATCACAGTGTTTCATTGGTCCTTTCTCCATAACTCATGTCATCAACCCCATTGCTGTGCGCCTGGCTCTGCCCCCCTCTATGTGTATTTGTCCTACCTTCCATGTCTCCCAGGTGAAGCCATGTGCGTCCAGCCCGCTGTGTCCTCCACCCAAACCTCCACCCCCACCCGTGATGATCGATGGTGGTCCTGCGCACCAGGTCAATCGCATCCTGGATGTCTGCCGCTGAGGGCGCGGTCTGCAATATCTGGTGGATTGGGAGGGGTATGGACCTGATGCGCGGTCCTGGGTGCGTCCCTCGTTTGTGTTGGCTCCTCAACTCATCTGGGAGTTCCATTGGACACACCCAGACAGGTTGGAACGGCTGCCGGGAGGCGTCCTGTGGGGGGGAGGGGTACTGTGGTGATCTGCACTGTGTGTGCCTCGCCCTAATTATCTTTCACAGCTGCGGGCACACCTGCTGTCCCTCATCAAGCATTCTTTATAAGAAACGCTGCCCAGTAGGCAGCACGGAGATGTCTGTGCTTTCTCCCAGGAAGACCTCCTCCCTAGTGTCTTCCTCCATCTCGCTATGCTAAGAGAACTCATCTCTAATCTTCAGCTTCTCGTCACACAGGAGTTCCATCTCCCCAACGCCACGTAAGCCTTCTCAGAACTATTTCCTGCACCTGCCTTTCTCCCCTTGTTCCCTGTGCACAGGTGGACCATCCTCCAGGCGGGGGACGGAACTCAGCTGTGTAGGCGGCTTTCTCCCTACATGATTGGTGAGCTGGAGCACACATCACTTTCACCCAAGCAACACTGTGAATATTCTGCACCTTGACCACGGCATCACAACAGGGCGCTGGGCCTGTATTGGAAAATCATCTCTTCGGAGCTGGATTAACTCTTCACTGCCGTAAGACTGCCAACACTCTATTGGTATCATTGTCTGCCAGCTTGAAGCTAACTCCCCTGTCTGTGCTGTCGTTCCAGGGTTGCCAGACCTATCCTGTCATCACGCTGCTGCTCGCACTACACTACACTCTCACGCCACCATTCATACGCACACACTTCCACTCTCATTCAATAAAAGATCATTATTGTTGTTGAGCCTGCATCTGTTTCTTGGTGTTTCTGAAAACCATGTCAGGAGGTGCATTTCCATGCATGTAACTCCACAGTCCATGGACACGTACATGGGGCAGTACATGAAAAGCGCAGCATAAATAATATAAAATAATTTTCAAAAAATTCCTGAATCCAGATCATGATCTGGATCACCACCAAAATCTAAACATCTGTTCCCCATGCCATTACACACCTTTCCTGAAAATTTCATCAAAATCCATTCAGAAATTTTGGAGTAATGTTGCTAACAGACAAACAAACCAACCAATCAACCGGCAAAAACATTATCTCCTCCCTTGGTGGAGGTAACAATAACCTCTGCATTCATACCCATAACCAACATTCAGTGTTTAGTGAAGCTCCTCAGCATAGGTTCCCAGGCAAGTAAGAAGGTGGGGAAACATGCAACCTCCCTCAACACTGGGTATTCAACAGCTTAAAAACTGAAGGAATAAAGCGGCCAGAAGTCCTCAGTGGTGCAAGGTAGCATCGGCCTGACAGCATTAAAGCAAATATGGTCAGGCTGACTAATGGTACAGTACCCCTAGCCTTCTGTAGCAGATGTCTACTCCACAGTAAACTTAAAATTATCCATCTGGACTCCAGTAATCTTGGAGCAGACCTTTACAATTGTATTAAGGCTGTTCTTGTCCTTCACAGAGAGCCCATTAAACCAACAGATAAAAGAAAAAGTTAAAAGACTCAATAAAAGAGTGATAAAAAAACTACAAAAAATGATTCTAGTGTGGCACATATGTTGGTTACATATTCTCCACAAATGTGTTGCTGTATGTTTATTGTGTGCTTCACGTCTCATGGAACAAAAGGGACTGAGACTCTGGGATTCAGCAGAAGAGTGTGAGATTTGGCCTTTGTTTCCGGGAGACGACCGGGGAAGATTTCCGGACCACAGAGACTAGAGGACAATGGTGTGAGATCAAAGGGGCTACTTTGTGATTGAGATTAAGTACCATGTGACTGTATGTTTGATTAAACACCATGTGACTGCTGTTTCGTGCCCGGGGTATAAAACCCCTGATGTGAGATGAAAACTTCCTCTTGACTTGCTTTGAGATTGTTGGAGATGTGATCTGTGAATAAAGCTGAATCTGAGGAACAAACTCAGCCTCATCCTTGAACACATTCTCCACACCGGTGACCTTACGACGTAAAATGAGCAGAAATAATTCTCCCGAGCAGGGCTCGGCAGAAGCCAGCCTGATGGCTGCCTCCACACTCCGGCTTCCCAACTTCTGGCAGCATAGTCCGCGCTCCTGGTTTAGCATGGTCGAGGCGCAGTTCAACCTCCGGGGAATCTTGAAGGACGACACGAGATTCTACCATGTGGTGGCGAAGCTGGACAGCCACACAGTCCAGAGGGTGGAAGACCTGGTCAACCACCCACCGGACAGCGACAAATACAGCGCCTTGAAAGCTGCGCTTATCAGCCATTTCACCCCCTCCGTGCAACAGCGAGCAGAGGGGCTCCTGGCGTTGACGGAGTCGGAGAACGACAGACCCGTAGACCTGATGGTCAAAATGCTGAGGCTGAAAGACTCCGAGGACTGCGAATTTATCTTCGCCCACCTTTTCCTCCGGACCCTGCCGCCAGCGGTGAGAGTTACCCTGGCAGATTCACCCCGGTTGGCCAAGCGAGACTACCACGGGCTGAGCAAGGAGGCGCAGCGACTCGTCGACGCCCACAAGTGGAGCGCAGTTTCGGCTGCAACAGCGGAGCTAGGAGCGACGCCCGGAGACGGCATGGGGCCAGTGGTTGCAGCACCAGACGCGCCGATGACGGCAGCAGTCAGCACCAAACGACACGGAGCGGGCGACGTCCTTTGCTTCTATCATTGCCGTTTTGCAGAGAGGGCACACAAGTGCCTCCCACCATGCCACTTCAAGCGTTCGGGAAACGCCAAGACCGAGGGTCGGTAGCGGCTGCGGCCCTCGGGGACGAGAACAAGCTGCTTTACCTGACGGATGCACGTTCGGGGAGACAATTTCTCGTGGACACAGGCTCCCAAATGAGCTTCATCATGCCTTCCTACGCGGACCGGCTGATGCCGTCCAAGGTTCCCCGGGTGTCAATGTCAGCAGCGAACGGCTCAGCTATTAAGACCTTCGGTGAGAGGACTCTGCTCCTGTCTTTGCAGGGTCGTTCATTTGAGTGGACTTTGTTGTAGCTGCAGTCAGTTTCAACATGTTAGGGGCTGATTTCTTGTGCTCACATGGTTTATTGGTTGATCTTGCTAATAGACGTTTGGTCTTTTCACTCTATTCCCTGCACAGCACGAGTGGCACCGCCAACTGCACAAGCCAACGTCACAACTGCGGGTGGTAAGTTCCACGCACTCCTCACTCAGTTCCCAGCACTAACAGTCCCAACGTTTTCGGTGACAGTGGCCAAACATGGGGTGGAGCATTATATCACTACCACCGGGCTGCCCGTTTTTGCAAAAGCTCGACGCCTGGACTCAGCTAAACTGACCATAGCGCGCGAGGAGTTTGCCAACCCGGAAAAACTGGGCATCATCAGACGTTCGAAAAGCCCCTGGGCTTCACCATTGCACATGGTCCCAAAGACTGATGGCTCATGGCGACCTTGCGGTGATTTCCGCAGGTTGAATAACGCCACTGCACACGACCGCTACCCGATCCCACACATTCAAGATTTTTCGGTTCATTTGGCGGGGGCGCGCATTTTTTCTAAAATAGATTTAGTGCGCGGCTACCATCAGGTTCCAGTGCGCGCCCAGGACATACCCAAAACAGCGGTAATAACTCCTTTCGGGCTTTTTGAGTTTTTGCGCATGCCTTTTGGACTCAAGGGGGCCGCGCAGACGTTCCAGCGCATGATGGACACGGTGCTGCGCGACCTCCCTTTCGTGTTCGTCTACTTGGATGACATTTTAGTAGCCAGCACGTCCGAAGACGAACACGAAAACCACCTCACAGCAGTTTTCCGGAGGCTGGCAGAGCACAGGTTAATAATTAACCCAGCGAAGTGTCAGTTTGGGGTAGCGCAGATTGATTTTTTGGGGCATCGCATTTCGCCAGAAGGAGCGGTCCCTCTGCCCGATAAAGTGCGCGCAATAACAAATTTTCCCCAACCTCAAACGGTCAAAGTGTTACAGGAGTTTTGGGGAATGGTTAATTTTTTATAACCGTTTCCTCCCAAGCGCAGCGCGGCTCATGCAACCATTGTACGTGGCACTAAAAAAACAAAAACCCACAAATAAAATCGAATGGTCTCCTGAGCGGGAGCGCACATTCTCTCAAGTCAAAACAGCGCTGGCAAATGCGGCTTTGTTGGCACATCCAGTGCCAACAGCCCGCATGGCCCTCACCACCGATGCATCCGATTTAGCGGTAGGGGCGGTCGTTGAACAGCTTGTAGCGGGGACCTGGCAACCGCTCGCGTTTTTCAGCAAAATCGTGCGCGATAGCGAGCGAAAATACACCGCGTTCGACAGGGAGTTGTTGGCCCTACACTTGGCCATCCGCCATTTCCAGTTCTGGCTGGAAGGGCGCCGTTTCACCGCGTTCGTGGACCACAAACTGCTGACTTTTGCGATGGCCAAGATTTCGGAACCTTGGTCGGGCCGGCAGCAAAGACAGCTGGCCGCGATATCAGAGTTCACCACCGATATCCAGCATGTCACAGGTAAACATAATGTAGTGGCAGACTGCCTCTCGCGTGCTGTGCCGGCGCCAGACCACATGAGGGCAGACTCTGCAGCCATGGCCGCGGGCCAGGGTAGCAACGCGGGAGCGTGCGCGGCCCCGGTCCGCGTAGGGTTAGATTATGCAGCCATGGCCGCGGAGCAGGTTAGCGATGCGGACGTGCGCGCGCTCCAGTCTGGACCAACAGGGTTAAGGCTGGAGGACAGGGTGCTGCAAATGGGTATGCCTCCGCTAATCTGCGATGTTTCCACGGGACGGCCGCGCCCCGTGGTACCAGCTGCGTGGCGCCGCCGCGTTTTTGACTCAGTCCATTCTCTGACACACCCGGGGGTACGCGCATCGGTCAAAATGGTGGGGGAGAAATTTGTATGGCCGGGATTGCGCAGACAGGTCAAGGAATGGGCGACAGCCTGCGTAGCGTGTCAGCGAGCCAAAATACACAAACACACTAGAGCTCCTTTGGAGCCTTTTCACATTCCGGCTAAGCGCTTTGATCAGGTGCATGTCGACTTGGTAGGCCCCCTTCCGTCGTCACAGGGGTACACACACCTTTTGACGATGGTGGACCGCACCATGCGTTGGCTGGAAGCGGTCCCTCTGGCATCAACCACAGTGGAGGAAGTGGCGCGCGCGTTTTTAACAGCTCGGGTAGCGCATTTTGGAGTTCCGTCGAACATAACGTCGGACAGAGGTCCTCAATTTGTTTCCGAACTCTGGTCCTCGATGACCCGCAGCCTAGGGGTAAAGATCCACCGCACCACCGCGTACAACCCCCAGGCTAACGGTTTATGCGAACGTTTCCATAGGTCATTGAAAGCGGCCCTCAGAGCGTCGCTTACGGATACAAATTGGGTTGACAAGCTACCATGGGTCTTATTGGGGTTGCGTTCTGCACCTAAGGAGGATTTGCAAGCCTCCCCAGCGGAATTAGTTTTTGCACAGCCTCTCCGTCTGCCAGGGGAATTTCTCCCCGATAATCCTGCCCCAAATTGCCCCCTCGCTCAGCTGTTGCAGAGCGGCACAGGATCAAACACGCTTCCTGGCCCGGTTCATCACAGTTTCCCACGCGTTTTTGTGCCGAAGGCTTTAAAAAATGCGGAGTTTGTTTTTGTGAGACATGATGCTTGTCGCCCCAGCCTGCGCCCGCCTTACGATGGGCCATACAAGGTGCTGGAAACAGGAGAGAAGCATTTTTTGCTAGATTTGGGAGACAGAAAAGAATTGATTTGTATAAACAGACTCAAACCCGCTTTTGTTTTGGCGGATGAAGAGGTGCAGTTGGCAAGAGCCCCCCGTCGCGGTAGACCCCCTAGAGGGCATTCTACAGGACTCCCACAGAGATTGACTAACAGTTCTAATCCACAGGTGCAGGAGGACGCTGCGGAAGCAGCAAAGCCGGCTTTCAGCAGATACGGCAGGAGACTGAGAGTTAAGCAACTGGTGGATTGATATGTAGTAATGTTATTATGTCATGTGTCTCTGGTTATGTTTGTCCCATTTTAGACGTTTGGGGGGGGGGGTCATGTGGCACATATGTTGGTTACATATTCTCCACAAATGTGTTGCTGTATGTTTATTGTGTGCTTCACGTCTCATGGAACAAAAGGGACTGAGACTCTGGGATTCAGCAGAAGAGTGTGAGATTCGGCCTTTGTTTCCGGGAGACGACCGGGGAAGATTTCCGGACCACAGAGACTAGAGGACAATGGTGTGAGATCAAAGGGGCTACTTTGTGATTGAGATTAAGTACCATGTGACTGTATGTTTGATTAAACACCATGTGACTGCTGTTTTGTGCCTGGGGTATAAAACCCCTGATGTGAGATGAAAACTTCCTCTTGACTTGCTTTGAGATTGTTGGAGATGTGATCTGTGAATAAAGCTGAATCTGAGGAACAAACTCACCCTCATCCTTGAACACATTCTCCACACTAGGAACATTAAAAGATTTCAGTTTCTGCAACAGGTGGATTCTTTGTTGTCCATGCTTAACAACTGACTCTGTGTTAGCAGTAAACTTCAACTGAGAGTCAAACACTCTTCCCAGATGTTTATAAGTCTCCACCAGTTGAACTTCTTCTCCATCTATGTAGATTTAGACTCTCCTCTGTCTTTCCGAAAGTCAATAATCATCTCTTTAGTTTAAGTGATATTTAAATGCAAGAAGTTCTTATCACACTATTCCACAAATGAATACAAGGCAGAGCCATGATAAATCTGTAATTCCTGAAGAAGAGACAGCAGGGCTGTGTTGCTATAAACATAGTTTCCTAGTACCACTGTTAGCTCTTAAGCTAGTGCCTTTTGCTCCCCACCCATCTACATGACAGACAGCTAGGCTGGCCAATAACAGACCAGCGGGCAGGTATCAAGGCTAGTCATGTATACCTTTTAGTGATGATTCCCATTCCTTGATATACAGGAAAATACCCGGAAGAGTTAAAGCAGCTTCTTGGAGAGAAAAACGAGATACTTTTTCGATCATGTGACAATCAGACATTTCAGAAGGTTAAAACCTACAAAATCTACAAAACACAATTATTCAGTCACTGACCAATTTAAAGGGAAACTGAATACATACATAAAAAGCCTTTATCAAGGATATTGAGCATAAATTGCCGTGGCACTGTAAGCCGTCAGTATTTATTTGTCCAGTTGAAGTTCCGCTTCCCTCTCCTCTCCTCCAAACTCCTTTCACACACAGCTGCACTGAAGCTCAGTCACTGCCCCCCCCCCCCACACACACTCTCAGTATTTCAAATCAGGATCATTGCCAGGTCTGTTTTTTCCTGCATTTTTTTCTTTAGAAACTGCTTCTTTTGAGCCTGTTTTCATGGAGCAGAGACACTTGTTTTTTATGCACAATCTGGCAACACTGGCAGAGTGTGGGAAAGGTAAAAAAGGTAAAGCAGCACACACACTGGCAGCAATGGAAGCAGAGTTGAACAAGATCATTCCAAGGAGAAAAATGTACTGGAAGAAGGTAGATACTGAACAAAATACAGTTAGTGAACAAAATACAGTTTTGTGCAAAGTACCTCTAATTTGTTTCACTACTTGAGATGTCATCCATTAGAATATAAAGAATGCATTAAAATCTGCTCTCAACATCCCAGGTTTCCCTTAACAAATAAAACAATAAAGGAACCAGCCCCAAGGAAAATGACTATGGTTTCTCTATTTGGAAAATTTATACCATACAACAAAAGTGCAAAATGGAAAGTGATCACATCTGCAGTCACAAATTATACTATCAAAGGCATGGCCCCTATTGCTAAAAAACATGACCAAACAGAAAAAGTGAACTTTAATTTATATGGTTTTAAAATATCTTTCTCTAAAATTACTGCTTCATGCACTTTTTATTGTGTTGAGTCCTTTTTTTTGTTTTGTTTTTATTGGTTTTATTACAGGCCATAATAAGAAGGCTTACCATTATTCTGATTTGTTGCAAATGTATGAGTGGGATTGCCTGACTATTTCAATAAAGTTTGCTTAATTTAACTTGATTGACCCCCCCCCCATCCCCCTGTTTGCAATTTAAAAAAATGCAACACACGGGCCTGTTTCTATTATCATGCTAGTGTCATTTTATGCAAAGGTTTTACATTTCCATTTATACAGTGCTTCAGTGGAGATCTCAAAATATTGTGATATCTATTGTGTATCGCGATAAAACCCTAAATGTATTGCAATACAGCCATATAGCCCATCCCTGTATAGACAGGGATGCACATAAGTGGTGTGCAGGTGTGCATGTGCAATCAAAATAAGCAATGCGCACCAGATCATATACATATACATACATATACATATATATATACATTTATAGTAATATGGACATATGTTTACTAGATGTTGTTTTTTCTTGCCTTCTGATTGTTGCTCTGAGTGTTGCTATCCCTATGCTGTTGCAATCCTGGAATTTCCCCATTGTGGGACTAATAAAGGCTTATCTTATCTTATCTTATCTTATCTTATCTTATCTTATCAAATGTTGTAATGCGCATTTGTGTACCTAGGAACAGATAAATCCTTAACATTGGACTGCAGTGCAGAGTATGAGCGACTGCTTTTAGGATTTTCTCCTTTCATTCAAATGTCCAAGAAGCAAACTCCCTTAAGCAATTACTTTGGTGTTTCTCCACCTCCAAAGAAATGCCAGACTGAACCTGAACCACAAAAGAAGCGTGCGTTCTCGGAAAAGTGGCTGCAGGAGGTCAAGATGTGGTGCAAACTATGCCGTGAAAATCCCACTCTGGTGGATAAAAACAGCGCCTTTTATACAGGTACTAAAAACTTTAATCATCCAGCTTTTGATAAGCATGGAAATAACAAAGAGCACTGGAGAGTATTGCAAGCGATTGATATTGCTAGCAGGTACAGCCAGGGCCAGAGGCCCAGTGGTCCACTCGACAGATGGCAAGACAAACTGAATGAAGAACAGCATCAAGCACTGAGTAACATTTTTCTGTTGGTCTTTCATAAAGCGACACATGCATGTCCTATGCATTCATATGAGGAAGATATTCCGCTTCTCAAAAGGCTTGGAGTTAACGTCAGGACCGCTTATCATTCTCGAGAAGGGGGAGTGCATATTATGCAGTGCATCGTACAGACAGTAACTTCAGATTTGAGTGAAAAACTGAAAGCTGCTGGATTTTGGGGTGTGCTCTTTGATGGATCAGAAGATATAACAAAAACAGAGCAGGAAATTGTGTACATTGTTTCTGTGTCCATCAACGGACAATTCAGCTCAGATTTCCTTGGACTAATTAATCTGGGGGCCAGTCAAACAGCACAGGACATAGAGGACAGACTTGTGCAACTATTCCATACTTGTGGTTTAGCGGAATGGAAGACGAAGCTGGTCTCAGTATGCACTGACAGAGCGGCTGTCAACGTTGGAATTTACAACGGGGTCATTCACAAATTACATCAGATGGTGGTCTGATTCAAGTGGCAACAAGTGATGACAGTTGCCTAAAACATATTTTCATTGTTTGAAAATCAGACATTTGTACATTTAGTTTTCAGTGCTTGAAGTGCAGTCATTTTAGAAAGTTACATACTTACTTACTTAACTTAATCCTCGCCTGGCCACTTAAGTGACCATTGTGGCCAATCGTCTGAAGGCAGGGTGATCTTGGGCTAGGGCGATGAGGATGAGGAATGAAAAGTACATACGAAACAAAAGTTACATACTATAGAGCTTTAAAGAACAGATATTTTGTTGTAATGCTTTCATTCATTTTCAGTTGAAATTAAAACGTGTGTTATGTTATCCACAAATTCCTCTATTTTGTGAGGCGGGTCAAGGAAAAAAAAAATGAGGACCAAGCAACAACCTCTGGTTCTCCCCTAAGAACAAGACCAAAAAAGTTATGTGCAGCCCTGTATATAGAATCCTGTATTACCATTTTACAAGTGCATAATTTCAAAACCTGCATTCAGATTAAATTGACTCTACTTTCACGGTGTAGTTTCCTCCCATTGCAGCCTCTTACACATGGACATCTTTCTATCCACATTGATTTTCTCACAAGAAATTACAAGTATCTATGGGGGCCCTGAAGTGCAAATCACGCCAACAAATTATTAACACACCAGCGAAACAAAAAACACAACAACAAATTACTAAACATAACAACGAAACAAAAACACAACAACAAAACAGAAAACACAACAACAAATTACTAAACACAACAATACAGAAAACAAAAAATTACTAAACACAACAACGACACAAAAAAACATAAAACAACTTATAAATAATAATAATAATAATAATGGTGGTCCCTCGATCTCGAGGATGACATGCATGTGCAGCTTTCTGTGGACACGTAGATGGCTCTGCAGACCAAGTCTGGACTTGCAGAGCCTGAAACAGATAGGGCACAGGAATTCCGCTGTTGTTACAGGGACATACGCTGCTCTGTGGTGACATTCTCTGGCAGCCTGTGCCTGGTTGCGGCGCTCCTCCTCTAGTCAGGCTGACGCTCTTTTTATAAGAGCGTGCCGACACCACCTGTCTTGTGCTTTGTGAACAAGTTCAGTGGGAGAGATGTCACACCACTTGAGACTGTCTTTTAAGGCATCCTTGTAGTGTCTGCAGGGGCGACCTCATTTTCTGTGCACCTGCAGAAGCTCACCAAACAGCAGCAGCTTTGGGATGAGGTGGTCCTCCATCCTGATGACATGGCCTGACCAGCGGAGCCGTGTCTTCAGAAGCATTGACTCAATGGGGACAGACCTGGCTCTGTCAAAAACTTCTATGTTGGTGACCCTGTCCTGCCATCGTATGCCAAGGATGGAGCGAAAAGCATGGTGATGGAACTTCTTCAGCTGTTTCAGATGTCGCCGATAAACCATCCATGTCTCACAGCCATATAGAAGTGAAGTAAGAATGACAGGGTTGTACACTTTGAGTTTTGTGGCCAGGGTAACATTGTGATGGTTCAGTATCCTGTTGCGAAGTCGTCCGAGAGCTTGGCTTGCTTTGCTGATTCTGGCTGAGATCTCTTTGTCCAGAGAGCCATCACTGGATATTAGGCTTCCGAGGTATGTGAAGCTGTCGACAGAGTTCAGCTCTGTGTTGTCAATCACGATAGTGGGCTGTGGAGCATTCAAGTTTGGTGCAGGCTGGAATAGCACCTCAGTTTTTCTCAGGCTAATGGTGAGACCAAACTGTTTTGAAGCATCAGAGAACTTATTCAGCATAGTCTGCAGATCCTCTGGCTTGTGAACCATCAGCGCACAGTCATCTGCAAAGAGAGCTTCCTGGATGAGACTGGTGAGCGTCTTTGTTTTAGCAGTCAGTCTGCGCAGGTCGAACATGGACCCGTCATAACGGTAGCAAATGTACACGCCCTCTTCTAGGTCCTGCACTGCTTGCCTGATGACACAGGTGAAGAACAGATTGAACAGGACTGGTGCAAGAACGCAGCCCTGTTTCACCCCAGTGGAAATGCCAAGGGGTTCTGAATGTTCATCACTGGAAAGCACCTGCCCAGTCATACTGTCATGGAAGAGCCTGATGATCTGGATGAACTTGCGTGGAAAACCAAAGCGAGCGAGCACTGACCAAGGGGCCTCCGTACTGACAGAATCAAATGCCTTGGTCAGATCGATGAAGACAGAGTAGAGGTTGACATTTTGCTCTCAGTATTTCTCTTGTACCTGCCTCACTGTAAATATTATGTCAACTGTGCTGTGACCCAGGCGGAATCCACACTGAGCCTCTGGTAGGTTGGTCTCTGACAGCACGATGAGTCTGTTCAGGATGATCCAAGTGAAGATCTTGCCTGCAACTGACAGGAGTGAGATACCCCTGTAGTTTCCACATTTGGCTTTGCTGCCCTTGCTCTTGTACAGTGATACAATCAAGGCATCACAGAAGTCTTCTGGCATCTTCTCTTGCTCCCAGATAAGCTGTATTACATCATGGAAGACTTCAATAGCTCCCGGACCAGCAACTTTATAGATCTCTGCTGGAATGCCATCCTTTCCAGGTGCCCAGTCAGAGTTCATCTGATTGATGGCCTTGGTAAACTCCCCAATTGTGGGAGGTTGGTCGAGTTCTTCCCTGACTGGCTGTTGAGGGATTTGATCCAGAGCTGTAGGACTGACTGTCGATGGCCTATTTAGCAGAGTTTTAAAGTGCTTGGCCCATCTATTCCTCAGGCCTTCCTGGTCCTTGATCAGCGTGGACCCGTCTGCTGACAGCAAGGGAGTGAGTCCTGACTTGGAAGGTGCATAGATGGTTTTCAGGGCGCTAAAGAACTCTTTGGAATTGTGGGCATCAGCATAGTTCTGAACCTCTTCTGCTTTCTTGTCTGTAGCATCATCTTGCTTTGGCTCATCAATAAAATTATTCTTCATCTTAAAGACATTGTTTCACCCAGGAAAAGGCCAGTCAAGAACTGCTTTTTCATCTCAGGACCACAGCTGAACCAACATTCCCTTGTTGAGCACAGCTAAGGAATGCTCTCAATCTATTGACTCACATCATAAATAACTTGGGGACTTCCTCAACTAAGACAGGTTTATATTCAACAGGCATACCATAAAACCTTAAAGGCATTCACTAAGGCTTTAGATTGGCCACAGCTCAACACTACCCCTGGTGGACATCTATGGAGTAGACGCTCACTTTGACTGTACAAGTTTGGAACTGAAATTAACTCTTCAAGTTTCATTTCTCAGGACAATTCTAAGGACACCATTTGTTGAAGATCACTGCCTCAGTCGGACTTTGATATTCTGTGGACAATCAGTGGGTTTGAAATATATATTAATCCTTGATTTTAAATATGTGCATGTTAAAATGTTTCAATGAATGTTTATTCTTGCATGTTAATTTAAAAGCACTAGCTATAAAGTTGCATGAATCACTAAAGCTAGCTTAGACTTTATACATAAGTAGGTTGCGGAATCCCCAGTGTATTAAAATTATGTGTCATCCTGTGAGGACCGGTATCAGCCAATCACCACCTAGCCTATGCTGGGCTCCAGCGCTTTCATTCCATTGGTTCCTTACAGACAAAAGCCTGTTCATTGGACTAAAGTTCATAAAACCCGCCCACGAAGGAAGACTATTGGCTGGGGCTCCTGCCAATCCCCGGAAGCCCGTGAAAGTTGTCTGCAGATAAAGAAGAGAGACACCCTCTTTTCAGCCGTTTTTCTTCTTCCTCTCCTTCTACGGACATCTTCTCAGCAGAGTACTGCTGGAGAACAAAGAGATCTCTTCACTGCCACAGAACAAAGGAGACTTCTCGCACATGCTTTTTCTATGAACACTGCAAGCCAGAGAACATGGAATATTGTGTTTGTGTAAACTTCTTTGTATTTTAATGTTTTTCTTTAAATGTCTAGGAATTAATTCTTTTCTTTCCTGAGGTTAAATCCTATTTCAGAGTCAAACTCCCGTTCATAGACGTTTTTTTTTAAAATACCTTTTTCCCTGTTAAACTTTATTTAAATTCACCGTTCCCTTTTTTTTATTTATATATTTTCATTTAAGACCTTTGAGTGACCATCTCCATGAAGTCGGAAGAATCTTTTAATTTCGTATTGGGATCAGATTTTGCAATTATTCTCAAAATCCCTTGGGGAGCATCTGACCCATGAAGGCCACCACGCGCCACTGAAGAAATCAATACACCACGGAGAAGAGGAAACACTGTTGTCATTTTCACTGCACCTCAGCCCAACAGTCAAAATCTCATCTTGTGACTGTAGACTTTGGAAGCTGCTGTACCTTGTCCGAATATCTGCTGGCAAGATATTCTGGTTTTGGTGCCAATCAACAACTAAAGCTTCAAGAAGAAGGATCTTCACTACGCAAGGTCACGTGAGCTGCATTCTTTATTCATCTGCTGAATAAAACGTCTGAGATTTGAAAATAATTCAGTGTCTGATCAGATACAAAATTAAAGAGCAATATAACTCTTCTTTTCATTAAAATTCCGTTTTCATTTTTTTAAGAGTAATCCAGAACTTTCCATACAATTAGTTTAATTTTCCCCATAAACTTGTGTTCAGTTTTCCATAATCCATTATCTTCAAACTGATCTAAATTCAGCTTACATTTTCACCCTGGTTCTGCAAATGTTAACATTGTTACTCTATCATTTACAAGTTTAATTTAATGGTTAATGCAAATCATTTCAATGTCCTTTAATCATCATTTCATTTAATAAAGACGTGAAAAATGAGAGAAGTTGTTGGGAATTTATTTCATTCTGAGTCTGGTTTCAAAGCCCCAGTATCGAATTCATTAAAATTTTGAAACTGATTTTTTTTTTTTTTCCACAATATCTTTATTGAACCTTTTTTTTTTTTTTTAAACAAACATGATACAGACAATCAAACACTAACACTAAAGTCAGAATCAGAATCAGAATCAGGTTTATTGCCATTGTTCATGTAGTACACAAACTAGGAATTTGTCTCGGTACAATGCTGCAACATTAAACATGATAAGATAAGAGAAATAAACTATACATGTAATAAAGTGTAGGATAAGATTAAGTGATACTGGTCAACAGTTAAAATATATATTAGCCAGCAGCAGATACTGTGGAGAACTATATAGTGCAGTCGGTAATGCAGGAAGAAAACAGTGATGATTGACATGAGTCTGGTTGAGCTGCTGTACATGGTGCACGAGAGTCACTTAGTGTTCAGCAGTCTAATGGCAGAGGGGAAGAAGCTGTTCATGTGACGGGAGGTTTTAGTCTGGATGGACCGAAGTCTTCTACCAGAGGGGAGGGGGGCAAACAGTACAAAAAGTACTACAAAAAAAAAAAATGCACTAAAAAACACCAACAACCACCAACAAAATCAAATCTTCAACAGTGCTCCTCTGTTTAGTCTAGACAATCCAACACATAAGTATACATATTATGTTCACCAGTTTGGAATTTACAAGGTCCACACATATCATTCACCTTCTTCTTCAAGAGTTATGTTTAAATTTTTTACATAATCAATAAAAGGTCTCCATATGTTCTCAAACACAATTTCCTTTGATTTCAGTATATATGTTATTCTTTCTAATGGAAGGTTTGTTAACATCTGTCTTAACCACTGAGTCACATCTGGTCTATGAGTCTTTTTCCATAATAGTGCAATACATTTTTTTGCATTAAGCAAACTGAGGTCTATGAATGTTCTTTCACTTTTATTAAAATTATGCTTTTCTGGGTACAGACCCAACAAAAACAGTTTAGGATTCAATATGATTTGTTTTGAGATTATTTTTTCAATTGTTACCCTCACCTCTTCCCAAAACATTCTTATTAATCTACATTCCCATACACAATGAAATAGAGTTCCTTTACTTTCCATACATTTTGTGCACGTATCTGGTATATTTTTGTTATATCTATTTAACTCCTCCGGTGTAACATACATCCGCATTAACCATTTGAAATGTATCAATTTAAGGCGTACATTTATTGATTTGGTTTGAGCTTCTGTACAAGCCAATTCCCATTGTTCCTCTGAAATTTCAGTTTGCAGATCTTCTTTCCAGTAGTTTAATCTTTTCAGTGAATTTTCACTTGAAAATAGTGTCAATGAGTTATAAAACTCCGAAATAATACCCTTTCTTTTACTATCTTTCATCAACATTTTTTCCAAGGATGAATAGATAGGTCGAGTGAGAGCTTTATTTTGATTTGATCGAATAAAGTTTCTAAGTTGAAGATATTTAAAAAAATGTGTTCTATTGAGATTAAATTTGATCCTTAACTCTTCAAAAGACATTATGTTTTCTGCACATGGCAAATATAAATCCTGAATCTTTTGTATCCCTTTTAAATTCCATACTTTAAATACAGCGTCCGCTCTCCCTGGTTTAAAATATTGATTACCCCATATTGGACTAAATTGTGACAATAACTGTGGCTCTTTTAAATATTTTTTAGCTTCACACCATATTTTGATCATATGCTTTACAATGGATTTTTAACTTGTTTTTGTAATTTTTTTGCCGAATCTGAGTATATGAATATGGGAAGAGGTAAAGGTAAATTGTATGATTCCATTTCAGTCCAGTGAGGGAGATCATTTGATGAAAAATAATATGTCATAGACCTCAGTTGTGCCGACCAATAATACAACATAAAATTTGGACATTTCAGACCTCCACGATCAAATGGTAAATATAATAAAGACAGACGTAATCTAGCCCTCCTGTTGTTCCATATAAATTCCACTAACTTTTTTTTAATTCTTGAGAATAAATCTAAAGGTGGTGGTAAGGGAATGTATTGAAATAAATAAAGTATTTTAGGTAAGATATTACTTTTAAGTATATTAATTCTCCCGATCATCGACATTGGTAGTGACATCCATCTCTGAAGTAACTCATCAATATCTGTCATTAAGGCTTCATAATTGACACTGGCGACTGATTCTAGCTTAGGCACAATTTGGATTCCTAAATATTTGAACTGATTTACAACATTGAATTGATTTACCTCAGGGGCTGGGTTATTTCTCTGGGTCTCATTTAGCATTAATATTGAAGATTTAGTTTTATTTATTTTATATCCTGATATTTCCCCGAAATTCTTTATTAAATTCAACAAGGTCGGAATTGATTTTTTAAGATTCGACATAAACAAAATTATGTCATCGGCATACAGGGAGATTTTATGTTCTGTTGGTCCAACTTTAATTCCATATATTTGTGACTGTAGACGTATCGCCATCGCTAAAGGTTCAATTGCCATAGTAAACAGTAAAGGTGAAAGTGGACAGCCTTGTCGACATCCTCTATTGATTTTTATTGATTTTGAAATATTGTTATTTGTTAGAATTTCTGCAGTAGCATTATTATATATTATCTGAACCCATTTTATGAAATTATTTCCAAGTCC
Organism: Pholidichthys leucotaenia; assembly: GCA_020510985.1. Lineage (NCBI taxonomy): Eukaryota > Metazoa > Chordata > Actinopteri > Cichliformes > Pholidichthyidae > Pholidichthys > Pholidichthys leucotaenia. Next base: position 125,315,264 of record CM035846.1, read on the forward strand.
AAACCTTTGTAAGACTTCAAAAAGAAAGGGCCATTCAACTCTATCAAAGGCTTTTTCGGCATCCAGTGATAAGAGAGCTGTATCCGGTGCTTCTTTATTAGAATAAATAATATTAAATAGTCTTCTTACATTATGGAAGCCTTGTCTTCCCTTTATAAAGCCATTCTGATCTCGATTAATAATATTTGGTAAAATTTCTTGTATTCGTCTTGCTAAAATTTTACAAATTATCTTAAGGTCGGCATTTAATAGGCTTATTGGTCTCATATTTTCACATTTATTAGAGGGCTTACCTGGTTTTGGCAACAGTATAATTAAGGCATTATTCATATATGATGGTAAATTACTATTTTGAAATGCTTCTAAAACCATTTCCAAAAAAGGTTTTGTTAATTTATTCTTAAATTTTTTATAAAGGTCAACTGGAAGACCATCTGGTCCTGCACTTTTTCCTGATTTCATATTATCAATGGCTAGTCCAACTTCTTCTTGACTAATTTTAGACTCCAGTATCTCCCTATTTTCATTTGGAATACACGGTATAAATAGTTCATTCAAAAACCCATGTAGTTTTGTTAAGTCAGATTCATTTTTGGTATCATATAATTTTTCATAGTAATCTCTAAAGGCTCTATTAATTTCTGAAGGATCTATAACTACCTGTCCGTTACTTATAATACTGGTAATTGGTGTTTTAGATTCTAATTGTTTAATCTGCCATGCCAATAACTTTCCTGATTTTTCACCTTGTTCATAAAAAGATTGTTTCAATCTTAGAAGACTCGAGGCAGCTCTATTCGCTGATTTTTTGTCATATTCAGCTCTCAAAATCAGTAATTCGTTCTCCAACCTTGGATCTCTTCCTGCATATACTCTTTCTTGAAGAATTTTTATTTTATGTTCCAATTGGACTCTCTCCTCTCGAGTCTTCTTAGATTTTGAACCTGTATAACTAATAATATGTCCCCTAATAAAAGCTTTGAAAGCCTCCCACTTTACACATGCTGATGTTTGTGTAGTATTGATATCAAAGAACTCATCTATCTGTTTTTCTATATACTTAACAAATTCCTCATCCTGAAGCCATTTATGCTGAAATTGCCATCTACCTGGTTCCTTTGTCAATTTCTTATCTACATACATTAGACAGCAGGGTGCATGATCAGAGATCACGATGTTATCATAAAAACAGTTTTGAATCTTGGACCTTAATTCTGTGGAGATCAAAAAATAATCTATACGTGAGAATGTCTTGTAGGTATTGGAATAACAAGAGTAGGCTTTAACTTGTGGTTTCATTTCTCTCCATATATCTATCAATTTCAATTCTTTCATAAAATGATTAATGGTCATCCTACATCCATTGTGCGTACAGTCCAGTCCTGTTGATCTATCTATACTGGGATTCAATGTACAATTAAAATCCCCTGCTATTATATGTTGCCCTGTAAGTGATGATAAGATAAGAAATAAATTGGCAAAGAACTTTTGATCATCTATATTGGGACCATATAAGTTCACCAAATTTATGTTTTCTAATAGCAAAGATCCTTGAATGATTACATATCTTCCAAATTTGTCTCCAATTACATTTTTCACTTGAAATGGGACTGATTTATGTATGAGAGTCATAACTCCCCTGGCTCGGGATGAAAATGATGAGGTGAAAACATTTCCTTGCCATCTACTCCTAATTCTTTTTAAATCTTGCTCTATTAGATGAGTTTCTTGTAAAAACACAATTTTTGAACCCATGTCTTTTATTTTATTCATAACTTGTTTAAGTTTTTTTAAATTTTGTAGACCTCTGCAATTCCATGAAGTTAAATTAAGATTAACGCTTTGATTTATAATCAATAGGGAGTTTGGGATTACCTTGCAGTGTAAACATACTCAAACAGAAAAGCAAAAAAATGAGTGGTTGAACATTCACCCTACAAACTACACACAAACAAATTCCCCCTTCCCACATTTGTGGCAATCCCCCCAAAAGCAAAAGAAAAATTCCGTCTCCCGGTATAGCCATCGACCGTTCCACACCCACGAGGATCAGCCAAAGCCACTCCTTCTTCATCCTCCCAATCACCCTAACTCTACTGCTTTTAATAACGTAACATTAACTCTCTTCTGTAATTTTCCAATTTAACTCCAAAATTTTTTTAGCAATTTTGTACTTTTTTTTTTTTTTTTTTTAATATGTAATACATTCTATATTTTGTAATCTTGTTATATGCTTCTAATCAGTTAAATGCTCAAATATTCTACCCTATATTCTGTTCATGCTTAGCTCCCACCAGTCTCTTCCTGGATCTTCTTGATGAGCTCCTGCGCCTCCTCGGGGGTCTTGAAGATGCGTGTTCTGCCCTCATATGTGACCAGAAGTCTTGCAGGGTGAATCACTCCATGGCGAATCTCAAGGTTGCGCAGTTCTTTGCGGATGGGGTCAAACTGCTTCCTTAATTGTTGGATTCCTGAGGCCAGATCTGGGTAGAACCGCACCTGCTGATCTTGGTATTTAATTTCTCCTTTGGCCCGCACCGCGTTGGAGATCGTCATCCTGTCTCTGTAGCTGAGAAACTTCATAATTAGCGTCCTCGGTGCTGCCTTGTTACCTCTCGGTGGGCCAATTCGGTGGGCGCTTTCCAAGACGACTGATGATTTTAGCTCCGCGTTGTTCAGTGCCTCCGGGATCCACCCCTCCAAAAAGGAGCATGAATCACGACCTTCGGCTCCCTCCGGTAAACCCACCAGCCTCAGGTTGTTCCTTCTGGACCGGGATTCCAAGTCCAGAACGCTATTTTCCAGATCTTTATTTTTTTTTTCCAAAGTGCGCACCTTTATTTGAAGTCCGCTGATTTCATCCTCCGCACTTGACACACGAAGCTCCGCCTGCGTCACTCGCTCCACGCAGTCACCCAACTCCTTTCTCATTGCATCCAACGCTGCCATAATCCCATCAAGTTTAGCGGAAAAGTCTGCTCTCATTGAGCTAATGGCAGCCAGCACTGCACCTGTGCCGCCCTCGTCAGCAGCAGTTACCGCACCACCGCTAGTTTCATCCGCCATATCCGCAGCTTTTTCTACTGCGCCACAAACTTTAAAGTCCGTTAATTTGGACTGCTTCGGCGATTCAATTTTTCCCCCTCCTGATTTCCCAACCTTAGTCTTCACCGGCATATCCTCACCCAAACGCTGGGAAAAGTTCTGTTCCAAATGAGAGAGTTATTTGCCGAATTTTTATTTCCAGGGGCAGAGCAGAGTGATACGTGTCCTTCTAGGCGGCCGCCATAACCGGAAGTCTCTGAAACTGATTATTAATTAATTCATTGAGTTATTAAACAGGTATAAAGTCAAATCAGTGACTATGTGCTCACTAAAGAGGTGAGCTGGTGCCCCGATGAGTGTTTACTATAAACTTTTTCTGCGTGTGGACCTGGAGTAAATCTCAGGTCCCGATACATTAATACAAATTAAATAATCTTTATACCTGATCATAATTATAAATCACATATCGCTAGATGTCCCACCACCAGTCCTGCATTTCACCCAGCTGTTTCTGGGCCCGCCCTTTCAGATGTTTGTACCTATCGGCCTTGGAGGTGGAACTGGGGTCATTCTGCCAGGCCACATAGGCACTGTTTTTCTCTTGCAGGAGCTGGGTGATCTGTTCATCGTTCTCATCAAACCAATCCTTGTGTATGCGTTGTTTTGGACCGAGGATGGTCTTGGCAGTCTCGGTGACAATATTCTTGAACTCTTGCCACTTCTCCGTGCTGTCCTCAGCAGATGGTGCTCCTGTCTTGAGGTTCTCATCTAGCACTGCCTGGAACTGCTGACGATGTAGGTCATGTCTCAGTTTTGCAGTGTTAAAAACTGCCCTAACAGTCTTGAGACGCCGTCGTTGCATGGGTGCGATATGTAGCTGCAGGACTGCTCGTACAGGTCTGTGGTCGGTCCAGCAATCAGTGCCTCTCATGGTGCGTGTGATCCGTACATGTTGTTTGTCTCTCTGCCTGACTATGATATAGTCTATCAGGTGCCACTGCTTAGATCTTGGGTGCATCCAAGTGGTCTTGAAATTGTCGTCTTGACAAAAGAGGGTGTTGGTGATGCACAGCGCATGTTCCATGCATTTACTAAGGAGGAGCAGGCCATTTCTATTCTTATTTCCCATGCCATGGAGGCCTAGCACACCTCTCCAGTTGTCTCTGTCCTTTCCGACTCTAGCGTTGAAGTCACCCAAAATCAACAGCTTGTCACTTGCAGGGGTGGACTTTATAAAAACACAACAAAAAACATAACAACAAATTACTAAACACACCAACAAACAAAAAAAAACAACAAAAAATAAAGTGCAATAAAACAAAAAACACAACAAATTACTAAACACCACAACAAAACAAAAAACACAACAACAAATTACTAAATACACCAACGAAACAAAAAACAACAAAAAACACAACAAATTACTAAACATAACAACAAAAGAAAAATCACAACAACAAATGACTAAACACCACAACCAAAGAGAAATCCCAATTACATTAACTCAACTGGGAAAGGCAGACACCTGATGTTGACAAGGCTTGTTGCTTATTGGATGGACAACCTGTCTATCTTTTAAGCAGGAAGTAAATGCACCACATTCTTTCATTTGGCCCAGAGGAAGGAAAATGATCCAGGAATTATGTATTGCCCTTATTGTGGCAAAAAAAAAATTGCTGAACACTTACATCCAAATTTTTGCAGTTGTTGTGGTAAGGGACTTAAAGAGGTTCTTGACGATGAACCCACTGCTGGACCACCTTCAGGTAATTTAAATTACATTATATTATGGTTGCTAATGGAGGTCATAGTTTCTCTGAGCTAGTTAGTGTGTGTGCCAGTGTGTTTCCAGTGCCTAAGTGATGTTGAAAATTATATAGTCCCAGTTTACAGCAGAAAGTAGCCTATAGCCTATAGTAGCCCAACTGCTCCTGGTGGGTCTGGATAGCGCCATGTTGGGCAGCTATTCCGCCATCAGTGTGTGAATGTGTGTGTGAATGGGTGAATAGCAGGATCTGTAAAGCGCTTTGGTCATCTAGAGATGAGAATAAAAGCGCTATATAAGTGAATACCATTTACCATTTACCATTTATAGAGTGTTCTGGAGTGTGAAGACGTTAGTAAAACATTAGACAACATTGCTTTGTGTTTGACTGAAGTTAGACTTATAGAAAAATTGGGGTGGGGGTTGCAGTGGTAGCAAAGAGCCGGTGTTGTGCAGAGAAAAGTATGTCTGCTGAAAGTATCCCCCTTCGCCCAAGAGCGCATCTGAGGAGCGATGCTGTAAAACTGCAAACAAACAAGAAATAAAACACTGCAGCCAATGATGTAACCCTTTATATCTCCCTATAAATGCAAGAAATCTCTGTCTGTTTGTGTGCGTGTCTGTTTGTCTGTCTGTGTGTGTGTGTATTCCTCACATATCTCTCAAACTGTCCTAAGATTTTAAATGTACTTTCCTGACACTACGAGGGTGTGCATCCCCGAATATGGAGTTGCTCAGTCAAAATATGTAATTTTTATCAATAAAAGCTTAGCCACGCTCTGTGACCGCTCTGTGTCTTCATGTCCTGGCTTCAACAAATGTTGGCGGGGTTTCGGATTGACTCCATGCTCATTGGATAATACGCCTCATCACTGCCATGCTGATTGGACAATATGTGGCATCACGACCACACTGATTGGATAACACACAGCATCACGACCTGTCAGTCACCACAGCGCTGCGCAAACAAAGATTTTATAAGTGCTATCCTCGAGTATGGAGTCGCTCAGTGTGCGACTCCATACAGTCGGAGCCAAATGGCTCATTCTCCTCTGTGTGTGTGTGACTGAGTGAGTGAGTGAGAGAGAGAGAGAGAGAGAAAGAGAGAGAGAGAGAGAGAATGGTGAAGGCATTGGCACCGTATGTGAATGCCCTGAATTTCCCTCTGGGGATAAATAAAGTATACAAGATACAAATACAAAAAATAATGTTGCTAGGAAATAATACACACTGAACAACAAATGTATTTTATGGGTTTTATCTGATATATAGAAAATAAAGAGCAGCACGCTTCAGAATGAAAAGATTTACAAAAATTTTTAAATGTAAATAAAATAAAATGAAATGTACAAAATGTCTCTTTGTATATAACTCTCACGTTTGTGTTACAGTCTGTACTGCCTCAAACACACAGGAGGCAGATCTTAAACAAAATGGTGGGTTACTAACAAAGAAAAATACAATCTGATAAAATGCTCAGTAAACTAATGACCCCAAATAAGTCCGTACAAACGGTAGTGGTGATACTGGAAATGAGAAAGGTACATAATAGCTTTAGTACACCACAAACCTTAAGTTCACACTCCAAATATGCTCAAAACTTAACAAGAAAAGCTTTTCACTTACAACATACACACGACGCCACACCAGCGCGTGATCACTGACTGATCTTCACAGGACACCCGAGTCTCCCTGGTTTGATTGACAGTATAAAATGTTTCAGTACTCGTCACCGTGTAAAACAAAAAAACACATCATAACATTGTGACCAGAGTAGCAAACAACACACTTTTACATTTACACTCATGCTTACATCGTACATAGCCTGATATTTTAACTATATCCTCTTGGATAGGCACTATGTTCAGCCACGGTATACCATGCTAGTCAGGCAGCAAATCTGTAGGTCAATCTACGTCTTATCTGTTACTAGGCCGACTTTATTACATCCTCCTCGGCATAATTCACCGTGTTCGTAAAGAGTAACAATATATTTTAACTGCATTGGTGAACTTACAACGTTTCTTTATGAAGATTATTCCTCGTCTTGCTTGCTTTTCAAATCCGGTCTCCTGAACCGTTTTCCCAACCGAAAGAAAACCCAGATATTCAAAATCCTCTACCTGGCATATCCCGCCCACACCCTGAAGTCACTTCCTGTTGAGTCAAGTTCAAATCAAAATATTTAAACGCAAATCAAATCAACAAAGATCCATAAATATGACCCGGTTACAATAATAATAATAATGTTCAGTGTTTTGTACTTGTAATATTGCTAAAATATAAAAGGATGCACTACATTGGCTCTCCAATATTTGCAGACGTGTCCTGTTATAGTACTGCAAGAGTTTATTGACAGTCATTATTATTATATTATTATTGACGACTATAAACTAAACATATAAACTAAATTATAATGGTGACTGAACAACTCCCATTCCCCAAAGTACAAGATACATTTATGAATATAAGTCATAAAAGATCACACAAATAAGTGATCTGACAAAAAAATAAACAAGCGGTTCTTAAACAGTGGCTAATATTGGATGTCCCATTCATTACCTCCGCCAAGGAGGTTATGTTTTCATTGGCGTTGGTTTGTCTGTTTGTCTGTCTGTCTGTCTGTTTGTTAGCAAGATAACTCAAAAAGTTATGGATGGATTTTCATGAAATTTTCACAGATTGTCAGAAATACCGTATCCTACAGATGGTTAGATTTTGGTGGTGATCCGGATCACCTTCCACAAGAAAACCGCCATTACACAAAATGCCATTTTCGTGAATAACTACTAAACCACTAATCCTATCATTGTCAATCCAATTGCTTCTCATATGTTTTCATGATCAAGGAATCTGAAAACGTACACACAAACACTGTATGGGGGGAACTGTGGCGCTAAACCGCCATTACAGAAAATGCCATTTTCGTCAATAACTACTGAACCACTAATCCTATCACTGTGAATCCAATTGCTAGTCATATGTTTTCATGGTCAAGGAATCTGAAAACGTACACACAAACACTGTATGGGGGGAACTGTGGCGCTAAACCGCCATTATGGAAAATGCCATTTTCGTCAATAACTACTGAACCACTAATCCTATCATTGTGAATCCAATTGCTAGTCATATGTTTTCATGGTCAAGGAATCTGAAAACATACACACAAACACTGTATGGGGGGAACTGTGGCGCTTGGCGGAGGTCTGCGCTCTCCGAGTGCTTTTCTAGTTTTCAATTATTCTGTAATTAATATTCACACAATCAAATAAATCTCAGTTCAGTCCCAGATAGCAAGAACTTATGGCCCTCAACTGGGCCGGATATGGCACATCTGGCCCAGTTCTGGCAATGGCAGAGGTCATATGGGCCACATCTGGCCCACACATAACAAGCCAGCTGTTAAGTGACTTCTGGCCTATTGGGTCTGGGCCACATCTGGCCCACACACATGTAGCCCCTGCCTTATGTTAATTAGGTAAGGGAAATAATTAAGTGTAGTCCAGTTGCTAGGTTCGTAAGGGTTACAATAGGGAATTAAAGTGAGTGTGGAATGAAATAGCTGGAGGCAAGAAATGAGCAATAATGGTTGTTATTTATAGGGATAAAGTGAGCAATATATACAGACAATTTACAACTGTACAAATATAACAACGGCCGGTATGAAAAAACCCCCCAAAGATGTCCTACTGAGCTCAGTGTTTGTTTGTCCGTTTGGTTTAGTCGTTTGACCAGTCAAAATATCTTGTATCTCCAGGGTCAGGTTTCTTTTCCTCTTTTAAAGTGGCGACTAGGGTTGTTACCACTTTGAATCTTGGGCACTGGAGAGAGGAAGGGTGCTCTTCAATCGAGATCTTGGTTAGATCTCAGTTCAATCTCGGTTCAGTCTTGGGTCAGGCTCGTCATCTCCATTTGGAGAGAATCCAGGATCCAGAAGGTTCTTGATTGGCAACCAAAAAAACCTAGCCTGCACAACAATAATGGTATTATTGTTTACAGCTAGAGTAATTCGTCTTCCAACCCCTCTTATATAACACCATAGCTTAGTGTTTAAATTCTTCTCTCACATTACTATTACAATCCAGCAATATAGTAATCAGAATCAGAATCAGATTTATTGCCATTGTTCATGTAGTACACAAACTAGGAATTTGTCTCGGTGCAATGCTGCAACATTAAACATGATAAAATAAAAGAAATAAACTATACATGCAATAAAGTGTAGAATAAGAGAGTAATACTGGTCAGCAGTTAAAATATATTAGCGAGCAGCAGATAATGTGGAGAACCATATAGTGCAGTTGGTAATGCAGGAAGAAAACAGTGATGATTGACATGAGTCTGGTTGAGCTGCTGTACATAGTGCACGAGAGTCAATAAGTCACTTAGTGTTCAGCAGTCTGATGGCAGAGGGGAAGAAGCTGTTCATGTGACGGGAGGTTTTAGTCTTAATATCTTACATTTCACATCTTACATCTTACATGCATGTGCTCTTTTCTCACAATCTCTCTGGTAGCACATGAAATACCCTTTTTTTCATGTAACCAATTAAATGAATTCCTCTTTTTATCTCTGCATCATTTAACCATGAAATTATGATTAATCCTTTCTAACCTTGTCGTTGTAATTCATGAAATGAAATACAATTAATTTATCACATAAGCAGGGAATATACTGTCCCATCCCTTCCAATATTCCCATTTAAAATCAGTAAAACCCGGTCTGAGCTACTGGGTTTAGCATAAACTATGCTTTTACATAGGGGACCAACACCATGTGCTTTTAGCATCAAACTACACATTACATTTGACAGAAATAGTGCATAAGAACTAAAAGTACTTCCGCATACTGTTGGGAACTGAAATCACATTTAGGAAAACCATACAGACACAAAGACAGCCTTTTCCATTGCTTTTAAACAGGAAAAAATCCACTTGCGATTAGCATTAGCATAACACTAATATTAACATGTATCTCACTCACCAAGGTGAGGTCTCAGTGTGAACACAGCAAAAGTCACCACTTCACGGCCTCTCAAGCTCGTGCTCCCGTCAACTTAGGATAATAAAGGTTGCAAATTAGCGTTTGGAGAGTGTTTAGATCCATTTATAGCATCTTTCTGAATTAACTCACGAAGAAGAGGTATCAGTGTGAACCAGACCGCTCACAGCCTCTCTCATCCGCTCTCATATCGTGAAAGACCGAAACCCGAGTGCGAGCTTGCTGCCTCTACTTGGAAGGCGGGGCTAATATCGCTCTTAACGAATGGGAAGACCCAGATCACCCAACGTGACCATTAAATAGGAATTTAAAAGTTGGATAACGAGGATCACACTTCCTCTTCCCCAAAATAATCGGCTTTCAAAATAAAATCACACAATTGTATTAATACAATTGACATCTGAGAAAAAAAAAGGGTCATTTTCTCAGCTGGGTTACACTCTCCCGCGCTAAATATCATGCACGTCCCATTGCATGGGCAACCAAGACTGTCCATCGTCAGTATTGGTTGAGTTGTAATGTGATCATTTTCAGTATTGTCTCCATCTGGTATCATTTATGGGTGGAACTACGACGGTATCTGGTCGTCTTCGAACCTCCGACTTTCGTTTCTCTTTTGGCTTTGTACTGAGTGTACTTTGTGAGTTTTGAGCTTTTGGTTCTGCAGTTAGTTTTACTTGTTGCGTTTGAATTTCTGCAACTTGTTTTGAGAGTTCTTGGAGTGAGTTTAGCGTGATATTGTCCTCATCTTCATCTGAACTGCATTGCACAGTTTGCACGTGGGAGGTCACTTTTTGATTTGAACTGCTCAAATGTTGTCTCATCCTTAAGTTTTTGGCAGCAATTTGGTCTTCTTCAGTGCGTAGCAAGAGAAGCAAATCAGGAAAAGTTGGGGGGCTTGTTCGTTTTTGTTTTAACTGGAGTGCAGTTAAAAAGGAATCATCCCAACAACCTCGGCAAAACTGCGTGACAAGCAGCCTGTCAAAATCCTGGCTTGAAGCGCCACCATGCTTCACAGTGTGAGTCAAAGCTACGTGAAGACGTAGATATGACGAGGGTTTCTCACCTGTGTTTTGGAAGGTGTCAATAAACCTGGCGTACAGCTCTCAGCCATCTTGAACTGTACCATAAGCAGAATCTAACAGCTGAAGGTATTCTGACGGTGAGCTGTTGGGGTTCAAGTACTTGACTACATCAGCTGCTGGGGGTAAAAGAGACTCAATGATCTTTCGGGATTGCTGCAATTTGGACATAGCAGGATCAGTCAAGATTAATTCTACACTGGAGCGCCAAGTGTCATAATCTAGCTCATAAGTTGGTCGGAGGTCTTTGCCAGAAAAAGCTCCGAGCTTTTGTGAAAACGGCTGCATGGAAAAATCTTCCCTTTTTACAATGTGCTCAACTACCACACATTGCACTTCTGGGGGATTTAAATCATGTGCAGAAATGGTGGGCATACTTCGAGCTGGGGTGCTCGTAGTGTGATTTGACTCAGCTGCAGAAGGCTGAGGTTGAGGTTCGTCCAAGAAAGCTTCAGGTAAGTTATCAGGTAACTTAACTTGCTCTGATTGATCATTTTCAGATTCTTTGATTAACTCAGAAAGCTGTGATATCATGTCTTTCAGGACATCTGCAAATCTCTGCCACTCATCTTCGCTAGGTTTTTAACGTTAGTGAGATATGACTTGGTCTTATCGTTCCCTACATGGTGCGTGTAAACACTGGCAAGAGATTGTATTATATAGCTGGCTCCACTATCAGATACATGAGTGCATGGCAATGGGTCAAGAGTTTCAAAAGCAATACCCGAGTGATACTCAAAAATAGCACTCTGGAAAAACTCAGACTTACTATCTGTTACTTTTATGACTCTTGAAATCGATCCATACCGTTTCAAAAACTCAGTCACTTTATCAAGTTGCTCATCTCCAGCGATTTCACTCACTATCACTGCATTTGGAATTTTCACAGATTCACGTTCAACAATATCCATTTTGGGTACGTTATAGGCTTGAAATAACATAAGGGAGAGAAAAAAAGGCTCCTGGCTGGTTCGCCACTTCTTATTGTAACCCCTGCCTTATGTTAATTAGGTAAGGGAAATAATTAAGTGTAGACCAGTTGCTAGGTTCGTAAGGGTTACAATAGGGAATTAAAGTGAGTGTGGAATGAAATAGCTGGAGGCAAGAAATGAGCAATAATGGTTGTTATTTATAGGGATAAAGTGAGCAATATATACAGACAATTTACAACTGTACAAATATAACAATGGCCGGTATGAAATAAAACTCCAAAGATGTCCTACCGAGCTCAGTGTTTGTTTGTCCGTTTGGTTTAGTTATATGACCAGTCAAGATATCTTGTATCTCCAGGCTCAGGTTTCGTTTCCTCTTTTGAAGCGGCGACTAGGGTTGTTACCACTTTGAATCTTGGGCACTGGAGAGAGGAAGGGTGCTCTTCAATCGAGATCTTGGTTAGATCTCAGTTCAATCTTGGTTCAGTCTCGGGTCAGGCTCGCCATCTCCATTCGGAGAGAATCCAGGATCCAGAAGGTTCTTGATCGGTAACCAAAAAACCTAGCCTGCACAACAATAATGGTATTATTGTCTACAGCTAGAGTAATTCGTCTTCCAACCCCTTCTTATATAACACCATAGCTTAGTGTTTAAATTATTCTCTCACATTACTATTATTACAATCCAGCAATATAGTAATATCTTACATTTCACATCTTACATCTTACATGCATGTACTCTTTTCTCACAATCTCTCTGGTAACACATGAAATACCCTTTTTTTCATGTAACCAATTAAATGAATTCCTCTTTTTGTCTCTGCATCATTTAACCATGAAATTATGATTAATCCTTTCTAACCTTGTCTTTGTAATTCATGAAATGAAATACAATTAATTTATCACATAAGCAGGGAATATACTGTCCCATCCCTTCCAATATTCCCATTTAAAATCAGTAAAACCCGGTCTGAGCTACTGGGTTTAGCATAACCTATGCTTTTACATAGGGGACCAACACCATGTGCTTTTAGCATCAAACTACACATTACATTTGACAGAAATAGTGCATAAGAACTAAAAGTACTTCAGCATACTGTTGGGAACTGAAATCACATTTAGGAAAACCATACAGACCCAAAGACAGCCTTTTCCATTGCTTTTAAACAGGAAAAAATCCACTTGCGATTAGCATTAGCATAACACTAATATTAACATGTATCTCACTCACCAAGATGAGGTCTCAGTGTGAACACAGCAAAAGTCACCGCCTCACGGCCTCTCAAGCTCGTGCTCCCGTCAACTTAGGATAATAAAGGTTGCAAATTAGCGTTTGGAGAGTGTTTAGATCCATTTATAGCATCTTTCTGAATTAACTCACCAAGAAGAGGTATCAGTGTGAACCAGACCACTCACAGCCTCTCTCATCCGCTCTCATATCGTGAAAGATCGAAACCCGAGTGCGCGCTTGCTGCCTCTACTCGGAAGGCGGGGCTAATATCGCTCTTAACGAATGGGAAGACCCAGATCACCCAACGTGACCATTAAACGGGAATTTAAAAGTTGGATAACGAGGATCACACTTCCTCTTCCCCAAAATAATCGGCTTTCAAAATAAAATCACACAATTGTATTAATACAATTGACATCTGAAAAAAAGGGTAATTTTCTCAGCTGGGTTACACACTACAAGCCGTAAGTTTTGGCTTGTTGTGCCTGGGCCACATCTGGGCCAGACACAACTAGCCAACTTTTGGCTGAGTTTTGGCTTGCTGCGTGTGGGCCAGATACAGCTAACTGGATTCAGGATGAGTTTTGGATAGTTGTGTCTGGGCCACATCTGGCCCACACACAGTGAGCCATGAGTTTTGGCTTGTGTGTGGGCGACATCTGGGCCTGATATAACTAGCCAACTTTCATCCATCCATCCATCCATCTTCTACCGCTTTTCCGGAGGTCCGGGTCGCGGAGGCAGCAGTTCAAGCAGAGAAGCCCAGACTTCCCTCTCCCCAGCCACCTGCTCCAGCTCTTCAGAGGGGATACCAAGGCGTTCCCAGACTAGCTGGGAGACATAGTCTCTCCACCGAGTCCTGGGTCTGCCCCGGGGTCTCCTCCCAGTGGGACGTGCCTGAAACACCTCAAGTGGGAGGCGTCCAGGAGGCATCCTAATCAGATGCCCATACCACCTCAACTGACTCCTTTCAATGTGGAGGAGCAGCGGTTCTACTCTGAGCCTCTCCCGGATGACTGAGCTCCTCACCCTATCTCTGAGGGTGAGTCCAGCAATCCTACGGAGAAAGCTCATTTCAGCCGCTTGTATCCGCGATCTCGTTCTTTCGGTCATTACCCAAAGCTCGTGACCATAGGTGAGAGTAGGAACGTAGATTGACTGGTAAATCGACAGCTTTGCCTTAGAACTAAGCTCCCTCTTCACCACAACAGACCGGTACAACGTCCGCATCACTGCAGATGCTGCTCCAATCCGTCTGTCGATCTCTCGCTCCATTTTCCCCTCACTCGTGAACAAGACCCCAAGATACTTAAACTCCTCCACTTGGGGCAGGAGCCTGTCCCCAACCCGGAGAGGACAATCCACCTTTTTCCGGCTGAGGACCATGGACTCGGACTTGGAGGTGCTGATTCTCATCCCAGCCGCTTCACACTCAGCGGCAAACCGTCCCAGCAAGAGCTGTAGGTCATTGCTGGATGAAGCCAACAGGACAACATCATCTGCAAACAACAGAGATGAGATCCTGTGGTCACCAAGCATGACACCCTCCATTCCCTGGCTGCGCCTAGAAATCCTGTCCATAAAAATTATGAACAGGACCGGTGACAAAGGGCAGCCCTGGCGGAGTCCAACTCTCACTGGGAATGACTCCGACCGAGTGTTGGCAATGCGAGCTAAACTCTCACAACGGTCGTACAGAGACCGAATAGCTCGTAACAACAAGCCCGATACCCCATACTCCCGAAGCACCCCCCACAAAAATCCACGAGGGACGCGGTCAAATGCCTTCTCCAAGTCCACAAAACACATGTAAACTGGTTGGGCAAACTCCCACGAACCCTCAAGAATTCTCGAGAGGGTAAAGAGCTGGTCCGATGTGCCACGGCCAGGACGAAAACCACATTGCTCCTCCTGAATCCGAGGTTCGACCAACGGCCGGACTCTCCTCTCCAGTACCTTGGCATAGACCTTCCCAGGGAGGCTGAGGAGTGTGATCCCTCTAAAGTTGGAGCACACCCTCCGGTCCCCTTTTTTGAAGAGAGGAACCACCACCCCGGTTTGCCATGCCAAAGGCACTGCCCCCGACCTCCACGCAATGTTGCAGAGGCGTGTCAACCATGACAACCCAACAACATCCAGGGCCTTGAGGTACTCGGGGCGAATCTCGTCCACCCCCGGGGCCCGGCCACCAAGGAGATTTTTAACCACCTTGGCGACCTCAGCCCCTGTGATAGGCGAGTCATCCCCCTCGTCCCCAAACCCTGCTTCCTCTGTGGAAGGCGTATCAGTGGGATTGAGGAGATCCTCGAAGTATTCCTTCCACCGCCCGACGATATCCCCCATAACCCCCCCTCATGGATCGTCACCTTATCGTGGTGGGGGGGTTTGCGTGCCCCAGTGATCCCAGGAGCTATGTTGTCCGGGGCAATTTGCCTCTGATAGGGTCTCCCAAGACAAACTGGTCCTGGGTGAAGGGCCAGACGAAGAACGATCCAACAGACTCTCATGATAAATTGTATATCAAGGATTCAGTGTACCCCGCCCGGTATGGGGTTACCGGGGCCCCACCCTGGAGCCAGGCCTGGGGGAGGGGCTCGAAGGCTAGCGTCTGGTGGCCGGGTTTCCACCCATGGGACCCGGCCGGGCTCAGCCCGAAGGAGTTACATGGGTCCGCCCTCCAGTAGGTTCACCACCTGCAAGAGGGATCATGGAAGTCCGGTGCTATGTGGATTAGGTGGCAGTCAAAGGCGGAGACCTTGGCGGACTGATCCCAAGCTTTCTAGCCAACTTTCAGCTGACCGGATTTGAGGTGAGTTGGGGCTACCTGTGTCTGGGCCACATCTGGGCCAGACACAACTAACCGACTTTTTGGCTGAGTTTTGGTCTGCTGCATGTGGGCCAGATGCAGCCTACAAGACTTAGGGTGAGTTTCGGCAAGTTGTGTCTGGGTCCCAACTGGGCCAGACACAACTAGCCAACTTTTGGCTGAGTTTTGGCTTGCTGCGTGTGGGCCAGATACAGCTAACTGGATTCAGGATGAGTTTTGGATAGTTGTGTCTGGGCCACATCTGGCCCACACACAGTGAGCCATGAGTTTTGGCTTGTGTGTGGGCGACATCTGGGCCTGATATAACTAGCCAACTTTCAGCTGACCGGATTTGAGGTGAGTTGGGGCTACCTGTGTCTGGGCCACATCTGGGCCAGACACAACTAACCGACTTTTTGGCTGAGTTTTGGTCTGCTGCATGTGGGCCAGATGCAGCCTACGAGACTTAGGGTGAGTTTCGGCAAGTTGTGTCTGGGTCCCAACTGGGCCAGAAACAACTAGCCGACTTTTGGCTGAGTTTTGGCTTGCTGCTTGTGGGCCAGATGTAGCCAACAAGATTCAGGGTGAGTTTCGGCTTGTTGTGTCTGGCCCACATCTGGGCCTGGACGCAATCAGCTGACTTTTGGCTGAGTTCTGGCTTGCTGCATGTAGGCTGGATGCAGCCAATGAGATTTAGGGTGAGTTTCGGCTAGTTGTACCTGGGCCACATCTGAGCCAGAAACAACTAGTCGACTTTTGGCTGAGTTTTAGCGTTCTGCATGTGGGGTGGATGTAGCCTACCGGATTCAGAGTAAGTTTCAGATTGTTGCATCTGAGCCAGATCTGACCCAGGTGCTAAAAACCAGCATTGCACTCAATTTTGGCTTGTTACTTCTGGGTCAGATGCCACATACCAGTTGCAGGGTAAGTTTTGGCATGTTATGTCCAGGTCAAATGTGGCCCATTTGCAACAAGACAGTTTTAGGGTGTGTTTTGGGTTACTGTGTGATGGCTCAGTGTGGCCCAGACACAATCGGTTAGTTTTATGACGTATTTTGGCTTGTGTCTGGGCCAGATGCAACAATCCAGTTTCAGGGTGAGTTTTGTATTACTGTGTGTTGGCCAGATGTGGCCCAGTTGCAATTAGTCAGTTTCAAAGTAAACCACAATCACTATTATGAAAGCACCATAGGTGGTGATGCCTCAGTGCTTGTGGCATGGTAGCATGGGATAGCTAAGTATTGTCAGGCCATCCATATATGATTTTGAAATTCTTGTTTTTTATGCAGGTATGATGCAGATGTCACTGTTACCACACACACACACACACACACACACACACACACACACACACACACACACACACACGCACGGTGTACCTCATTCCAGGGCTGTATGCTTTTAAAAATTATTTTAGTTTACTGTTTAATTCACCCAGATATCATACAAAAAAACAAAACAAAACACTGGACAGTAAATATTTCTTTAACCATGATAACAATTTCAAGGAAATACATTTAAAAATTCACAGAAATACAGAAGATGAAGTAATTTCTTTTACAGGCGTAGACAAATTTCTTGGTAACCTTCCACTAAAAGAAAATCACAATGGTCACTGAAATAAGTAGAAACTGAAATAAGTAATAATAAATATAAGTTTTCTGAAACTTAACTAATGAAAATCTGGGTCAACCCTGAGATAAAGTCACTGCTGAAGGAGAAGAAAATGATCCTCAGGTCGGGAAACAAGGAGCTGAAGTCCGTACAGAGGGAGCTAAGGAAGAAGATTAGAGAAGCGAAGGAGGACAGTTACAGGAAGAAGATGGAGGACAAGCTGCATCAGAGTGACGTCAGCAGTGTCTGGAGAGGTCTCAAAACTATCTCTGGGCACCAGAATACCTCCTCCCAAGCTGTGGGGGGTAGGGAGTGGGTGAACGACCTGAACCTGCTCTTTAACAGGTTTGGCCAACCGCCCTCTTCTCCACCTGCCCACCAACCCCTGCTACCTCTGCTGACTCCTGCCTTCATTTTCAAATCAAATAAAATTGGCCTGGACAAAAATGATGATACCCTCAATCTTTTGTTGCACAGTCTTTTGATGCAATTCCTGCAATCAAGTGATTTCTGTAACTCAATGAGACTTCTGCAAGTTGCTCCAGCTGTCTGGTTTGAAGGGTGTCTTCTCCAGACTGCATATTTCAATGATTTTCGATGATTTCCTAGGCTTCTTTTCAACAATATGCACTATCCTTCTGATCAACCTGGGGATGTATTTCCTCTTGCATCCATGTCTTGTGAGGTTGACGTCAGTCCCATGAACCTTATACTTTTTAATAATATTGACAACTGTGGTCACAGGAACGTCAAGCTGCTTGGAAATGGTCTGATAACCTTTACCTTTAACACTTGTCTATAATTTGCTTTCTCATGTCATGAGACAACTCTCTGCTTAGCTTTCTGTGGTCCATGTTAAGTGTGGTAGATACCATGACGCCAAACAGCACAGTGACTACTTTTCACCCTTTAACTAGGCAGACCGACCAGTTACAAGTCTGAACACCCTTGATGCTAATTACAGGACACACCATAGTTTAACATGTCCCTATGGTCAAATTATTATCAATCTTTTCTGGGGGTATCATAATTTTTGTCCAGGCCAGTAGTTTTTTAATGATTTTGTTGAACCAGAATTCAAAACCAATGTCTAATTTTCATTAATTAATTTTCAGAAAATTTTTATTTATTATTGCTTTTGTCAGTTTCAAGTTATTTCAGTGACCATTGTGGGATTTTCTTTCTTTAACGGAAGGATATCTATCTATCTATCTATCTATCTATCTATCTATCCTCATTAGCTTAGCCACAGGGAAATGATTGGCAAGCCTTGCTTTACAGAGAGCCTAACCCTGGATTTTTTTTTATTTTTTATTTTTTTTAATGGTGCCAGAAGCAGGGCGGCCATACCAGCAGCAACTCTCTTGTGTCTTTGTGTTTCTATCTGCTTATTCCTGTATATAGTACATCTCTTATTAACCAGGGCTCGGTAGGAAGATTTGGCTTAATGACTGGACCAAGTTTTTTCTATTTTAGCCCAGTGTCTTAGTTTTTTCTCTTCCTCGGGCAATGGAGATCAACGGGGGAAGGGGGGGGCGCATTGTTTACAGACGCGACTAGTTGATTGCGCTGAGGAGGCCAGCACTGCTGCCCAGAGCGAAGTCCCTCATCCCAGATGAACTAAAGAGGAGACGCCGCGGGCGAAGAGCTGGAACTAAGGTGAGGAGGAGGAGGAGGAAGCATAAGCCGGCTGTACTGATGTTTATCACCGGGAACGTGCGATCACTAGGAAACAAAACAGATGAGCTTATAATGTTGGTCAGGATGCAAAAGGAATATCGTGAGTGTAGTATCATGTGTTTCACAGAGACATGGTTACACTCACAGATCCCAGATGTTAACATAGCGATACCTGGCTTCAAGACGATACGGACAGAGATGTTATCAGTAGCAGGAAAAAGAGGAGAGGAGGAGTGGCACTTCGTGTGAATGAAAAGTGGTGTAATCCTGGACACATTTATGTGAAGGAAAAGTGCTGCAGCCCGGACACTGAACTGCTGGCTGTGAGTATGCAACCTTATTATATGAGAAATGACATGTGCCTTAGTAATTATCATCTACGTCCCTCCGTCAGCTGACGCAGCGGTGGCCTGTGACGTCATCAGCTCCACTACGGCCACATTACTGGAGAAGCACCTGGACGCATTTATGGCCATCACGGGTGATTTTAATCATGTCTCACTGGGAAAAAATTACCAAACTTTCACCAGTTTGTTGACTGTCCCACCAGAGAAAACAAAATACTGGATTTTCTGTATGCCAATGTCAGAGATGCATACAGTGCGACAGCTCTACCCCCATTGGCAAATCGGATCACTGCATGGTCATGTTATCACCCAAGTACGTTCCTCTTGTGCAAAGGCAGCCTGCTTATACACAAACTGTGAGGAGGTGGACACAGGAGGCTGCTGATGCACTGCAGGACTGCTTTGAGATGACAGACTGGGGCGTACTCTGTGAACCACATGGGGTGGACATAGACAATATGACCGACTGCATCACAGAATACAGTGGGGCAAAAAAGTATTTAGTCAGCCACCAATTGTGCAAGTTCTCCCACTTAAAAGATGAGAGAGGTCTCCAATTTTCTTCATAGGTATACTTCAACTATGAGAGACAAAATGAGAAAAAAAAAATCCAGAAAATCACATTGAAGAATTTTTAATGAATTAATTGGTAAATTCCTTGGTAAAATAAGTATTTGGTCACCTACAAACAAGCAAGATTTCTGGCTCTCACAGACCTGTAACTTCTTCTTTAAGAGGCTTCTCTGTCCTCCACTTGTTACCTGTATTAATGGCACCTGTTTGAACTCATTATCAGTATAAAAGACACCGGTCCACAACCTCAAACAGTAAGACTCCAAACTCCACTACGGCCAAGACCAAAGAGCTGTCAAAGGACACCAGAAACAAAATTGTAGACCTGCACCAGGCTGGGAAGACTGAATCTGCAATAGGCAAGCAGCTTGGTGTGAAGAAATCAACTGTGGGAGCAATTATTAGAAAATGGAAGACATACAAGACCACTGACAATCTCCCTCGATCTGGGGCTCCACGCAAGATCTCACCCCGTGGGGTCAAAATTATCACGAGAACGGTGAGCAAAAATCCCAGAACCACATGGGGGGACCTAGTGAATGACCTGCAGAGAGCTGGGACCAAAGTAACAAAGGCTACATCAGAAACACACTACGCCGCCAGGGACTCAAATCCTGCAGTGCCAGATGTGTCCCCCTGCTTAAGCCAGTACATGTCCAGGCCCGTTTGAAGTTTGCTAGAGAGCATTCGGATGATCCAGGAGAGGATTGGGAGAATGTCATATGGTCAGATGAAACCAAAATAGAACTTTTTGGTAAAAACTCAACTTGTCGTGTTTGGAGGAAAAAGAACACCATACCTACTGTGAAGCATGGGGGTGGAAACATCATACTTTGGGGTTGTTTTTCTGCAAAGGGACCAGGATGACTGATCCGTGTAAAGGAAAGAATAAATGGGGCCATGTATCGTGAGATTTTGAGTGAAAACCTCCTTCCACCAACAAGGGCATTGAAGATGAAACGTGGCTGTGTCTTTCAGCATGACAGTGATCCCAAACACACCACCCGGGCAACGAAGAAGTGGCTTCGTAAGAAGCATTTCAAGGTCCTGGAGTGCCCTAGCCAGTCTCCAGATCTCAACCCCATAGAAAATCTTTGGAGGGAGTTGAAAGTCTGTGTTGCCCAGCGACAGCCCCAAAACATCACTGCTCTAGAGGAGATCTGCATGGAGGAATGGGCCAAAATACCAGCAACAGTGTGTGAAAACCTTGTGAAAACTTACAGAAAACGTTTGACCTCTGTCATTGCCAACAAAGGGTATATAACAAAGTATTGAGATGAACTTTTGTTATTGACCAAATACTTATTTTACCGAGGAATTTACCAATTAATTGATTAAAAATCCTTCAATGTGATTTTCTGGATTTTTTTTTTCTTATTTTGTTTCTCATAGTTGAGGTATACCTATGATGAAAATTGGAGACCTCTCTCATCTTTTAAGTGGGAGAACTTGCACAATTGGTGGCTGACTAAATACTTTTTTACCCCACATTAGATTCTGTGAAGACACAACCATGCCAGCACAGACTGTACACTGCTTTTCCAACAACAGATCATGGGTCACAAGTGACCTGAAGGCACTTCTGAACAAAACAAAGACAGCTTTTAGGTCTGGAGACAAGGAGAAGCTGAGGGGAGTGCAGCATGAGCTGAGAGAGATGCTGAAGAAGTTCAAGGACAATTATAGGAGGAAGTTGGAGAATAAACTCAGGCAAAACAACGCTAAAGATGTGTGGATGGGAATGAAACAAATAACTGGGTGCAAGGGGAGAATCAGGCAGACATCTGGGAGCCAGGAGAGAGCTGATCAACTGAATCTGTTTTTTAATAGGTTCAACTCACAGTCTGTCAGCCCCACAATACAGCCAGACCCCCCCCCCCCCCGTGCAGCACCTCTCTCAATCTCCCCCCTCTCCTCCTCCTCGGGGGACACCAGGCCCCTCCCTCACATCACTGTGACTACAGGCCAGGTTAAGAAACAGCTGGAGAGATTCCATCAGCGGAAGGTGGCGGGCCCTGATGGCATCTCCGCCAGGATCCTGAGGACCTGTGCCAACCAGCTAGCTCCAGTACTAAAACACCTGTACAACCTCAGCCTGAGTCTGGAGAGAGTACCGGTGCTGTGGAAGACATCCTGCCTGGTTCCTGTCCCCAAGAAATCATCTCCATCGGACCTGAATGACTATCGACCAGTTGCCCTCACATCTCATGTGATGAAGGTCCTGGAGAGACTGGTCTTAGCCCACCTGAGGCTGCAGGTGAAGACGTGGCTGGACCCTCTGCAATTTGCATATCAGCCCCATTTAGGAGTTGAAGATGCTGTCATTTATCTGCTGCAACGAGCCCATCTGCACCTGGATGGCAGAGGAGGCACTGTGAGAATCACATTTTTTGATTTCTTCAGCGCCTTCAACACCATCCAGCCACTGCTGCTGGGTGAGAAGCTGCGAGTGATGGGGGTCGACAGCTCTATGATTTCCTGGATTACTGACTACCTGACAGGCAGGCTACAGTTTGTTCGGCTGGGCAATGTCTTGTCTGGCATGGTGGTTAGTGATACGTGAGCTCCACAGGGGACTGTGCTCTCTCCTTTTCTCTTCACCTTATACATCACTGACTTTCAGTACAACACAGAGTCATGCCACCTGCAGAAATTCTCTGACGACTCAGCTGTTGTGGGGTGTATAAGAGGGGGAGAGGAGTGGGAGTCCAGGGCACTGGTAGACAGATTTGTGGAGTGGACAGAGCAGAATCACCTGAGGCTGAATGTCAGCAAGACCAGAGAGATGGTGAGATTGACTTAAGAAAGAAGAGGATGCCTTCTCAGCCACTGCAGATTTCGGGGGAGGATGTGGGGGTGGTTGAGGACTACAAATATCTGGGTGTCAGGATCAGCAATGAGTTGGATTGAAGATCCAACACTGATGCTGCGCACAAGAAGGGGATGAGCAGACTCTACTTCCTGAGGAAGCTGAGATCCCTCAGCTGGTAAGATGAGATGTGAGGTCCCTGTCTGGTGGTAACTCCATGCTCGTCGGTCTGGCCCCATCCTCTTCTAAAAACATCGTAGCAGTCACTGTTGTAGCTGCAGACCCCCCCATTTCCCTGCGGCCAAGCTCCGGAGGCATCTGGGGCTAGCATGATGTCACTTGCCGACGCAGGTGCCCCGCCGCCATGCTCGGTACCCCCATTTACCATGTCCCGAGCACCAGCACTGAGACTCTCCTGCACCGAACCTGAGTGAAACTGGTCCTGCTTGACCGCTGGAGTGTCCAGTAGCTCTTCATCCCACACAACGTCCTCTCCACCGGAACTGGAGGGTTCCAGCGGCCACAACCCGACCATTCGTTCCTGGCACCATCTTTAATGGTGAAACCCAGTCCGTAGAATAGGTCACAGCCCATGATGTTATTGCCATGTGCCCCCACTTGGAACGCAAGTCAACCATCTTTGCAGACTTGTAACGAACTGTTAACTCCAAAGTCCCAACCATGCACAGCCTGCTACCTCCGTAGCCTTACAACGGCACCAGGTTACCTTTAATTCTGTAGTGGGGGAAGAACTTCTTCACCATGGCCCAGTTCAGCATCGACCACATCACCACCGTGTTGAGCAACAGTGGCACCTCCACGCCGTTTAACTCGACTGAGCAATACGTGTACCCGTTCGTGCTGGGGCTCATCGTATGGATGGTTGTCGGGGGCGGGCAGAGTGATTTCTTCCATGGGCTAGGAGTGGTATTATACACGCCTCCATGAGTTAATCCTCAGTCGCCAAATGTCCATCCATCCATCTTCTACCGCTTTTCCAGAGGTCTGGGTCGCGGAGGCAGCAGTTCAAGCAGAGAAGCCCAGACTTCGCCAAATGTTATGTATGCAAATCTGGTGATGAGGGAGGCGAAGATGAAGGTAGCATCAAACACACCTTTATTGATGGTTTGTAACAGCGGTACACGGCAAGCAAACTAGTGTGGGCATCCGACACAAGAGGCCGAGTCATGGCGGCTCGCCCCACTTTATAGGGCAGTGTGGTGACGTGACAGGAAGTCGACGTCACCACACTGCACTTCACAAGAAGTGCCATCATGACACTGTTCACATTCAGACAGTTACACATTCATCATTCATACCTGGAAGCTGCCCAGTACGACCACAGACTGACCTGTGGCCATTGAGCGTCTTCACTGGAGCAGTTGGGGTTAATTGTCTTGCTAAAGGGTACCACAGTGGGGTTAACAAGGATGGGGCAAACACTGCTATGTTACCTGCCCCACCCAGATCTGATCCTGCCGGTCCAGGGATTGAACCAGCGACCCTACGCTCACCAGTCCACATCCCTAAACATTAGGCCACCACTGCCCTACTGATTTAAGGATCATCCGTTATTTTCTGAGGTCTACTCCTCCACCACTGTGTCAGAGAAGATAAAAGCTTAACATACAAACACTTCTTCTTTCGGCTACTCCCTTTAAGGATCTCCACAGTGAATTATCTGCCTCCATCTCACCCTATCCCTTGCATTTTCCTCTGTAATACCAACCCTCTCCATGTCCTCCTTCACTACATCCATGAGTCTTTTCTGTGGTCTTCCTCTGTTCCCCCTGCCTGGCAGCTCCATCTTTAACATCCTTTGTCTAATATATCCACTATCCCTCCTCTGCACATGTCCAAACCATCTCAGCCTTGACTCTCTTACTTTGTCTCCAAACTGCTCAAACTGAGCTGTCCCTCTGATATACTCATTTTAATCTTGTCCCTCCTAGTCACTCCCAATGAAAAGCTTAGCATCTTCAACTCTGCCACCTCCAGCTCCCTCTCCTGTCTTTTTGCCAGCACCACTGTCTCCAAACCATACATCATAGCAGGCCTCACTACCGTCTTGTAAATCTTCCTTTTAACTCTTGCTGCTACCCTTTTGTCACAAATTACTCCGACACTCATCTCCACCCACTTCACCCTGCCTGCACTCTCTTCCTTACCTCTCTTGTGCATTTTCCTTTGCTTTGGATGTTTGACCTCAGGTATTTAAACTCATCTACTTTCACTACCTCTACTCACGGCTGCCTTAATGAATGGGCTAGGCTGGGCTGAAGCCCAGGGGCCTGTGAAGATCAGGGGCCTATCATGAGCCAATGAAAAAGATCACGTTGTTGTTAATTGGTCAAATTCTTTGTCCATCACTTGATATTGGTGTGTGGCTGGTTGCTAATTGGTCTAATTTACAAGTGCCTCACGTGGGTACCATAGCCATACCGTATGATAGTTGCAACACTCCAATAGACTTCAATAGAAACTTTGGAATACGGAAGTCACGTGGGTCATGGAGCAGCAATTACGTAGTTCCAAACAATGTAGTTTTCCCCATAGACCACCATTCATTTCCTGGAGTGTCTGCTTAATAATCCCTGGTAAGTTGATGAGTGGCTGTTACTTTGTTCATTTCACCACTTAACATGTACATTATGTAGTCTGTGATAGTGTTTTATTTTGTCAGCTTTTTTCGTGTTTATGTCCGATAGAAGCTCACAAACTTTGTTCATTAGCTTGCTCCACACTAGATTCAGGTGAACAGCAGCAAGCTCAACTTGATAACCTGGTTATCGGTGGCAGTGTTATTTAACATTCATAAATTAGCAAACATTAACATTAATATTTACATTCATAAATTAACATAAATTAGCACCTGGTGGTGGCAGTGTTATTTAACATTCATAAATTAGCAATTTTAATATTTTATCATTCTGCTGTGTTGAAAATATTCTGCACTTACTACCTCCGCCAGGCCGCAGGCCGAGGAGGTTATGTTTTTGCCAGCGTTTGTCTGTTTGTCTGTCTGTCTGTTTGTCTGTCTGTTGGTTAGCAAGATAACTCAAAAAGTTTTGGACGGATTTCCATGAAACTTTCAGGCGTTGTTGGAAATGGTACAAGGAAGAACTGATTAAATTTTGGGGATGATCCAGATCACCGTCTGGATACAGGAATTTTTTAAAGGATTCTTTAACATTGTGAGATACGGCCATTTTCAACATGTGTGCAGGCGCAATGGAGGGCGCTGGTCGTCGTGTCTGATGAACACGAACTCCGCGTTCTTCAAAGTTTTAGGCACAAAAGCACGCGGAAAACAGTGGTGGGCCGGGCCCGGCAGTGTGCCTGTGTTTGCGCTACGCTGCAAAAGCTGAGACGAGCAGCTGCCCCGCGCGGGATTATTTGGCAGAAATTCCCCGGGCAGCCATAGTGGCTGTGCAAAAACAAGCTCTCTGCCGGGGAAGCTTCCAAATCCTCTTTTGCCGCGGAATGCAACCCCAATATAAAACCCACGGCAACCTGTCTACCCAATTTGCATCCGTCAGTGAAGCCCTGAGTGCTGCTTTCAGTGATCTATGAAAACGCTCGCATAACCCATTGGCCTGTGGGTTGTACGCGGTTGTGCGATGAATTGCAACGCCCGCAGCGTGGGAGTTTGGAGATGGACACAACAGCAACACTTCAGTTTATTACCTCCTCCAAGGAGGTAATGCTTTTACTACTGAACCACTAATCCTATCATTGTGAATCCAATTGCTAGTCATATGTTTTCATGGTCAAGGAATCTGAAAACGTACACACAAACACTGTATGGGGGTGAACTGTGGCGCTTAGCGGAGGTCTGCGCTCTCCGAGTGCTTTTCTAGTTTTTTTTCTTATTACCTCTGCCAGGAGGTTAGGTTGTTTTTTTTTAAAGAAGATCTGCTCGATATTGCCAGTCATGCCTCGTTCAAAGTCTAAAAGTGTGAAACACAGAAGGCAACAGAGTGCAGAGTGCATGAGAAAGAAAAAAAAAAAGGCAGGGAGATAACACAGACGATGCGGAGAATCACCGTGCTATTGCTAGTCATATGTTTTCATGGTCAAGGAATCTCAAAACGTACACACAAACACTGTATGGGGGGAACTGTCGCCGCCATTACGGAAAATGCCATTTTCGTGAATTATTTTTTTTATTGATTTTTTTTTCTTATTACCTCCGCCAGGAGGTTAGGTTTTTTGTTTTTTTAAAAGAAGATCTGCTCGATATTGCCAGTCATGCCTCGTTCAAAGTCTAAAAGTGTGAAACACAGAAGGCAACAGACTGTCAATCCAATTGCTAGTCATATGTTTTTATGGTCAAGGAATCTGAAAACGTACACACAAACACTGTATAGGGGGAACTGTGGCGCTTGGCGGAGGTCTGCGCTCTCCGAGTGCTTTTCTAGTTTGAAGAAATTATTGGGAGAAACATGGGGTGAAAGACACTTGGGATATAGACTGGTTAATTTTTTTAATATATTTGAAAACAAGTGATTATTTTAAGTTGGTAAATGAAGAGTCGAATGTTAAAACAAACATTCTAAAAATAATTGTCATATTTACAAACGTAAAATACTCAGTTCTATAAAATGGCTCACTTGAAATTAATTAAAAAAAAACTGAACTATTAACAGAATATATTTTCTATCCTTTGTAATTATATTGTGGTTCAAGAAAATCATTTTATTTATGACTGACTGTATGTGAATTTGATTGTTTTACAGAGTACACGTGTATAATTTGTAATTTTTCCTCATGTTTAAACTTTTAAGAGAAAAATGTAATGTTTCCAAAATAGTTCACAAATGTGTACATATAAAGCTAGAATGAAAAAACAACTTTCAAATTTAGTATAAAAATACATAAATCTGTGAGAAAAAAGTAATGATTTTTTACAAACTAAAAAAAACAGGCATATTTCAATTTGAAAATAGTCTCAAATGTACAATAAAAATCAGAGTTATGAGACAGAGAAATACAATATTATGAGGAAAAAGTAGAAAATTTATGTGAAAAAGTAAAATTTAGAATAAAGAAGGTAGTGTGGGACACATATGTGGGTTTCATATGCTTCACATGTATATTACTGTATGCTTACTGTATGCTTCACGTCTCAGATGAACAAAAGGACTGAGCCTCCTAGGAGATAACAGGAGGATGTGAAATGTGGCCTTTTGTATGCAAAGAGATGGCCTTGAAGGATTTCCTGGCCACCAGTGACTTTAGGTGGAGGTGAGAAGACCTGGAAGAAGACGCATTGTGACTTGGGATTAAATACAATGTGACTGTGTGCTTTGATGTCCTGGGGTATAAAGGGACGAATGTCTGGGGGTTTCTTTCTCTTTCTGTTTTTGATGATGTTGGAGAATGGAATAAACCTGACTCGTGAGATAAACTCAGCCTTGTCATTTCCAAATTCTCCACACTAGTGACCCTAAGACGTATCATGAGTGAAAGAAATTCTCCCGAGCCGGACTCGTCAGGAGCCAGCCAAACGAATGCAGCCACAGTTCAGCTACCGGACTTCTGGCAAAACAATCCGCGCTCCTGGTTTAACGCGGTCGAGGCGCAGTTCAACTTCCGGAGGATTTCGGTAGACGCCACAAAGTTCTACCATGTGGTTGCAAAACTGGACAACTACACAGCCCAGCATGTGGAGAGCCTGATCAACCAGCCGCCGGACAGCGACAAGTACGGCGCATTGAAGGCTGCACTCATCCGGTACTTCACCCCCTCAGTGGAGGAGCGAGCAGAGGGGCTCCTGGCGCTGACTGAATTTGAAAGCGACAGGCCTGCGGACCTGATGGAGAAGCTGTTGAGGTTGAAAGACTCTGACGATGATCACTTCATCTTCACCCACCTTTTCCTCAGGACCCTACCGTCAGCGGTGAGAGTGACCCTGGCCAGTTCGCCACTGTTGGCCTGACGAGACTACCGCGAGCTGGGCCAGGAGGCGCAACGACTCGTCAATGCCACCAAACGGTGCGCGGCCACGGCCGCAGCAGCGGAGCTCAGCACAACGTCCGGAGATGGCAGGGGGCCAGAGGCAGCAGTACCAGACTCACCGACGACGGCGGCGGCAGGGGCCAAGAAGCACGGAGCAAACGACGTCCTTTGTTTCTACCATCGCCACTTCGCAGAGAGGGCACGCAAATGTATACCACCGTGCCATTTCAAGCGCTCGGGAAACGCCAAGACCGGGGGTCGGTAGCAGCTGCGGCCCTCGGGGAGGAGAACAAGCTGCTCTACTTGAAGGATGCGAGCTCGGGGAGGCATTTACTCGTGGACACAGGCTCCCAGCTGAGTTTCATCACACCTTCCTTCGCTGACCAGCTGGCGCCTTCCAGTGGTCCCGGGGTGTCAGCAGCGAACGGCTCGGCGATTAAGACCTTTGGTGAGAGGACTCTGCTTCTGTCCCTACACGGCCGTACATTCGAGTGGACTTTCGTCATAGCTGCAGTCAATTTCAATATGTTAGGGGCTGATTTTCTGTGCTCACATGGTTTGTTGGTTGATCTTGCTAACAGGCGCCTGGTTAATGCACTCTCTTTTTATTCTATTCCCTGTACAGCTCGAGTGGCCCCGCCAACAGCACAAGCCAACGTCACAGCTGCAAGTGGTAAGTTCCACACACTGCTCACTCAGTTCCCAGCACTCACGGTCCCAACATTTTCGGCGACCGTGGCTAAACACGGGGTGGAACATTTTATTACTACCACCGGACCGCCCGTTTTTGCAAAAGCTCGGCGCTTGGATTCAGCTAAACTGACCATAGCGCGCGAGGAGTTCGCCAACCTGGAAAAGTTGCGCCTCATCAGGCGTTCGAAAAGCCCATGGGCTTCACCGCTTCACATGGTCCCGAAAGCTGACGGCTCGTGGCAACCTTGCGGAGATTTCCGCAGGTTGAACAACGCTACAGCGCAAGACCGCTACCCAATCCCAGATATCCAAGATTTTTCAGTTCATTTGGCGGGGGCGCGCGTTTTTTCTAAGATAGACTTGGTACGCGGTTTCCACCAGGTCCCAGTGCGCGCTGAAGATGTACCCAAAACAGTGGTAATAACTCCGTTCGGGCTATTCGAGTTTTTGCGCATGCCGTTTGGGCTTAAAGGCGCGGCACAGACGTTCCAACGCATGATGGACGCGGTGTTGCGCGATCTCCCCTTCGTGTTCGTCTACCTGGATGACATATTGGTAGCCAGCGCGTCCGAAGACGAACACGAAAACCACCTCACGGCAGTTTTCCGGAGGTTGGGAGAGCACGGGTTAATAATCAACCCAGCGAAGTGTCAGTTCGGGGTGACGCAGATTGATTTTTTGGGGCATCGCGTCTCTCCAGAAGGAGCAGTTCCTCTGCCTGACAAAGTGCGCGCGGTAACAAATTTTCCCCAACCACAAACGGTCAAAGCGTTACAGGAGTTTTGGGGAATGGTAAATTTTTATAACCGTTTCCTCCCCCGCGCAGCGCAGCTCATGCAACCATTGTATGCTGCACTAAAAACACAAAAACCCACAAATAGAATCGAATGGTCTCCAGAGCAAGAGCGCGCATTCTCAGAAGTTAAAACAGCCCTGGCAAATGCTGCGTTGTTAGCACATCCAGTCCCAACGGCCCGCATAGCGCTCACTACTGACGCGTCAGATGTGGCCATAGGGGCAGTCGTGGAGCAGTATGTAGCCGGAGCTTGGCAACCACTCGCCTTTTTCAGCAGGACCTTGCGCGATAGTGAACGAAAATACAGCGCATTCGACAGGGAGTTGTTAGCTCTCCACTTGGCCATTCGCCACTTCCAGTTCTGGCTGGAAGGACGCCGTTTCACCGCGTTCGTGGACCACAAACCGCTGACTTTCGCGATGGCCAAGGTTTCAGAACCGTGGTCGGGCCGACAGCAGAGACAGCTGGCTGCGATCTCAGAGTTTACTACCGATATCCAGCATGTGGCGGGTAAACTTAATGTAGTGGCAGACTGCCTCTCGCGCGCCGTGGCGGCTCCAGCCCGCGTAGGGGTAGATTTTGCAGCCATGGCCGCGGATCAGGTTAGCGACGCGGACGTGCGCGCGCTCCAGTCTGGACCAACAGGGTTAAGGCTGGAGAACAGGGTGCTGCAAGACGGTATGCCCCCCCTAATCTGCGATGTCTCCACTGAGCGACCGCGTCCTGTGGTACCAGCCGTGTGGCGCCGTCGCGTTTTTGACTCGATCCATTCTCTGGCGCACCCGGGAGTGCGCGCGTCGGTCAAAATGGTGGGAGAGAAATTTGTATGGCCAAACCTGCGCAAACAAGTTAGAGAGTGGGCGGCAGCCTGCATGGCTTGTCAATGAGCCAAGGTACACAGACACACGAGAGCTCCCTTGGAGCCGTTTCACATCCCAGCTAAGAGGTTTGATCATGTTCACGTGGACCTCGTAGGCCCCCTCCCGCCCTCACAGGGGTGCACACATCTTCTGACAATGGTTGACCGTATCACGCGCTGGCCGGAAGTGGTCCCACTGTCGTCAACCACAGCCGAGGAGGTGGCGCACGCGTTTTTAACGGCATGGGTAGCGCGTTTTGGAGTCCCATCGGACATTACGTCCGACAGAGGCCCTCAATTTGTTTCCGAACTTTGGTCAGCGATGGCCCACAGCCTGGGGGCAACGATCCACCGCACGACCGCGTACAATCCACAGGCTAATGGGTTATGCGAACGTTTTCACAGATCTTTGAAGGCGGCCCTCAGAGCGTCGCTTACGGATGCAAATTGGGTGGACAAGCTACCATGGGTTTTATTGGGGCTGCGTTCTGCACCTAAAGAGGATTTAGAAGCCTCCCTGGCTGAACTAGTTTTCGCACAGCCACTTCGGCTGCCCGGGGAATTTCTCCCAGATAATCCGGCGCCAGAGTGCTCCCCAGCTCAGCGGTTGCAGAGTAGCACAGAATCGAGCACGCTACCTGGCCCCGTTCACCACAGTTTTCCGCGTGTTTTTGTGCCTGAGGCTTTAAAAAATGCGGAGTTTGTTTTTGTCAGACACGATGTCCATCGCCCCCCATTGCGACCACCTTATGATGGACCATTTAGAGTGCTGGAGACAGGAGATAAGCATTTTTTGCTAGATTTGGGGGGCAGAAAAGAAATGATTGGCATAAACAGGCTCAAACCCGCTTTTGTGGTGGCCGACGAAGGTGTGCAGTTGGCCAGGGCTCCTCGGCGCGGCAGACCCCCTAGGGAGCATTCCCCAGAGCACCCACAGGGATTGACTAACACTTCTCATCCTCAGACAGCAGCTCCCCAGCAGGAGGTTGCCGCGGAGGTGGTAAAGCCTGCTTACAGCAGATACGGGAGAAGACTGAGGCCCAAGCAGCATGTGGACTGATGTGTGTGATTTTTCATGACATGCAGACTGTTATTACGTTGTTCCATCTTAGACGTTTTGGGGGGGGGGTCATGTGGGACACATATGTGGGTTTCATATGCTTCACATGTATATTACTGTATGCTTACTGTATGCTTCATGTCTCAGATGAACAAAAGGACTGAGCCTCCTAGGAGATAACAGGAGGATGTGAAATGTGGCCTTTTGTATGCAAAGAGATGACCTTGAAGGATTTCCTGGCCACCAGTGACTTTAGGTGGAGGTGAGAAGACCTGGAAGAAGACGCATTGTGACTTGGGATTAAATACAATGTGACTGTGTGCTTTGATGTCCTGGGGTATAAAGGGACGAATGTCTGGGGGTTTCTTTCTCTTTCTGTTTTTGATGATGTTGGAGAATGGAATAAACCTGACTCGTGAGATAAACTCAGCCTCGTCATTTCCACATTCTCCACAGTAGTACATTTAAAAGGAAAAAAAAAATGCACAATTCTGTCAGAAAAATGTTAATGTTTCTTGTTTGTATTATAATACAGTTAAATCTGTTCATTATAAGTTTAACAATATACCTACTGATAGTTATTTTGAATATTTACCTAATATGATCCCAGCCCCGACCAACAGTGATCTGTGTGGAGTTTGCATGTTCCCCCCGTGTCTGTGTGGGTTTACTCTGGGATTTCTCTGGTTTCCTCCCATATGCCAAAAACATGCAAGTTAGGTTAATTGGCATCAAACTGGGGACTCTAAACTGTCCTTAGGTATGACTGTGAGAGTGAATGGTCGTCTGTCTCTCTGTGTTGGCCCTGCGATGGACTGGTGATCTGTCCAGGGTGGACCCTGCCTCTCACCCAAAGATGCTGGGATAGACTCCAGCCCCCTGTGACCCAAAAAGGATTAAGCAGAAGAAGATGGATGGATGGTTGGATGGATGGCTAAAAAAAAAAAATGTTTTTTATGCCACAGATCGTCACAGCTGCCGTTCACACGCCATTATAGATAGGCCGTTGTTTGGAACTATTTGGAGCTTAATGAACCACGTGACCGGGCAGCGGCGAGTTCAAAGCGTGTCGCAACTATCATACTATATGGCTATGGTGAAAAGCATTTGGTTCACCTCAGAGTACATCCCAGTGATAAGAGGGTATAAAAAGTTCACAATCTTCTTACCTTTTGGGCTTGAAAATAGTTATTGTTATAAAACTAAGTTAACGAAGATACGTGGTTATTCTTTCTGCAAAAGTTCAGTCATCTACTGTTTCCTAAGACAGACAACACCAAGTAATAAAAGACAACGTAAAAATTTTGCACCCACAACAGAATATACTGTAGTTTGTAGCCTGAGAAAGAGGACAAACACCGCCTTTCTGAATGCAGCCGGCGTACACAGGAGAGCTTATGGAGCGCACCTACACACCTGATTGGCTGCATGGCAGTGACGTATACGGAAGTAGTTTTCTTTGCCAGTTGGCACCACGACGTGAAGGTGAGTGGTTTCATGTAGGCATCAGGGGCAAAAATCCTATTTCAGTGTTGGGGCGAGGAGAAAAGAAACAATAAACAGGAAAATTTGAGAGCTTAATTTTTTGAGGGGGTCATAAAAATGCCATTTATGTCTTATGTAATGATATTAGATAATTATGTCATTGTTCCTTATTAGTCCATATCCTACCTGTCTACAGGTTTTTACACGATCAACCAGCAATACCAAAAGTTATATTGGGTGGTCGGTGTCAATTACACCATATGTGATCTAACAAAATGTCTTCGCTCACCGTGAACACTGGTCTGATCCCCACCACAGCAGCGTTACAAGAATTTAAAGCTCAAAATAAGTTCTAAAACTAGAAGAAATACCGTAATGAATAACTAAACTACATCAAGCTATTCTTCAAAAATATGTGTTTATTAACAAGCAGCAACAAAACAAAATCTCAATATGTCTTAAAACTAGGGCTGTCAAACATTTTTTGATGTGATCGGTTATAGTGATACTGTGGATTAATTACAGTAATCATGATTAATACCCATCCATTATTACTTATGTTGTTTTTTGTGGAGGCAAAAAGACTCATGACTGAAGAAATGAACATAGACAAAAATGCATCAAAATAAACACAATAAGGAAAGAAAACGCACAATTGGCAGCAAAATCTAGAAAAAAATGAACAAAAATACACAAACTTTATGGGCAACAGTGTATTTGAACCACTTTTCTACAGCGAAAAATGCTGAAAATATTACTCTCTCATACAAAATGTATTATTTACAATAGAAACAGAAATGTCGCACTCCTTTTTTTAATCCTGATGATTTTTCATCATCATTGATGCCAGATAAGAAAACAGTTTGTGTCTGCAATGAGGGAATGTGCACTTAAACACATCCTCCTAACTACCTAAAGCGGGGTCACCAACTAAAACTGCAAAAGGTCCGATAAGTCGGTCCTCCTCCCCAGCCGAGGTCCGAACTAGGTGTGGGAGTCTTTAGGCTCCTCATGATTTGATTATGATTCAGAATTGCGACTTGATTCTAAAACCGTTCTCAGTGCATCTTGATGCATTTTTTTGTCTATTCAAGATTTTCCTCTCCCACTGTGTGACAACTTGGCTTTTTTTAAAGCAAAGTATTTGCAGTGACCCATGAATTTACTTCCAACATCTTTTATTAAAACAAATGGAAGAGAAATCTGACACATGGTGGGCAATGGTGGCCTAATGGTTAGGGATGTGGACTGGTGAGCGGAGGGTCACGGGTTTGATCCCTGGACCGGCAGGATTAGATCTGGGTTTGACAGATGACATAGCAGTGTTTGCCCCACCCTCCTTAACCCCACTGTGGTGCCCTTGAGCAAGGCCGAGCTGCTCAGTGGCCACAGGTCAATCTGTGGTTGTACTGGGCAGCTTCCTGGTGTGAGTGTGTAACTGTGTGAATGAACAGGGCGTCCTTGAAAAAGAGAGGTTTCAATGGAACTACCCTGTATAAATAAAGGTTAAATAAAAACATGGACAAATCTATTGCAAAATGTGCTTTTAAGAACTGACATTCTTTCAGAAGACCACAGCTGTCTCCAGACAGGCCAGTATCATTTAACTTGCTTTCACACATTATTTTAATAAGCTCGTGTTTTAGCTGGTTTTAGCTCTAATTAATTAATTTTTAAACAAAAAATATTAAAAATGAATTCTTTGTTTAGTGTCAAACAAAACGTAATATAAAATTTTATAATACAGGATAATACTAAATGTATTTGTTGACTCCAAATAAATAGGGCTAAAATTCTAAAATCTACAACTAAAATCCTAAAAATGTTTTACAGGACAACACAAAGCAAACACAACACAAACTAAATTGTATTTCATTTTAAAAAAAAGATTAATATCTAAAAAACAAAATTTCACAAAAAGTCCACCTCTATACTGTTAAGTCTGAGAATGATGAGGAGTCGAGATGCTATTTTGTAGTTTTATTAACACGAACTCAGGAACATACAGGAGTCACTTCTACTAGCACAAGACTCCGCAGCGAAGAGAGACAGAGTCTCTTCCGCTGCGTCCTTTTATACTCCCGTGATGCCACCACTGGAAAGACGGGACGTCACCTCCCACTACACCCGAGGCACCGCCATGTTGGTACACCCCAACTACTGTATATAAAATATTCCTATCTAACCCCCCCCCCCCCCGAAGAAAATCACAATCACACCAATCAGGCCCTCCCCAATTTGGTAGCCCGAGACACTCTCTAAACATATAGTCAGTAATATAAATATACAACACTGTGGAGAGCGTGAAAAGATGAGGCTGAGTTTATTTCTCAATTCAGGTTTATTAACATTCACGTATCTCCAACGTCCTCTCAAACAGAAAAGAGGCCCATCCTCCCACATCTGTCCCTTTTATACCTGGGACATCAAAGTACAGAGTCACATTGTCTTTAATCCCAAGACACAATACATAAACCCCCAGGTCTTCTCCTCTCCCCCAAAACCCTGGTGGTCAGGAAGTCTCTCAAGGCCATCTCAAAAGATCACCTTTCGCATCCTCCTGTTATCCCCAGGAGACCCAGACTTATTGTTCATTCTGAGACGTGGGCAACAGTAATATACATATGCAGCCTAAGCAACTCAAATATGTGTGCCACAACACTATCCATACACACCGTGTGACAGAGATCATCCTGCGCAGTTCGCCCCACACGGGACACGAACCCGCGACCTCTCAGTCAACTACACAGTTCGAGCATGGGAGACACAGCACGATCGCGCTGAGCTAAAGGTCCGACCGGTAGCTCAGCGCTACCATCTGGGGCTCACAGCACCACTTTTGTAACTGAGGTCATCAGCGCAGTTCGCCCTACACAGGACATGAACCCGCGACCTCACAGTTAACTGGTCAGAGACACACACAGCACGATCGTGCTGAGCTAAAGGTCCGACCGATAGCTCAGCGCTACCGATACTGTATGAGGCTCTGGGAGGGAGGTTTACTAACGTTCTACGCCGAACAGTACTAGTTGGCATCCGTTACACTCTCCCCCTTAAACCTCACTCCCATGCCGGGTTCACGGCACCAGTGTGACAGAGATCATCCTGCGCAGTTCGCCCCACACGGGACACGAACCCGCGACCTCTCAGTCAACTACACAGTTCGAGCATGGGAGACACAGCACGATCGCGCTGAGCTAAAGGTCCGACCGGTAGCTCAGCGCTACCATCTGGGGCTCACAGCACCACTTTTGTAACTGAGGTCATCAGCGCAGTTCGCCCTACACAGGACATGAACCCGCGACCTCACAGTTAACTGGTCAGAGACACACACAGCACGATCGTGCTGAGCTAAAGGTCCGACCGATAGCTCAGCGCTACCGATACTGTATGAGGCTCTGGGAGGGAGGTTTACTAACGTTCTACGCCGAACAGTACTAGTTGGCATCCGTTACAACCGCACCGGCCCAGCGGACAACTCCACTATTTTCTCAGTACAGTCGATAAACACAAAAGGGCCACTCACAAAACAAAATTAATCCCAATACAAAATGTAACCTATAGACAAACAATAAGTACACTAACCTAATGGCGGTGCCAAATCCCCCACCCCAGCACTCCCACCCCACAACAAAGGGACATCAAAACAAACAGTGCTGAGGCACATTTACATTACACTCACTCCACTATTTACTCTACTCATACACACACAGGGGCGCCATGCATCAAATTAGCGGTTTCACTCTTCTCTTACTGTCTTTTCCAAGATTCAAAACGATAGTAATAACAACAATAAGAGGAATGACACAACTATAATTTCACACACCACTAGCCCCTTATTAACACTCCTACTAAGGAAGCCCCAGAGGCTCCCCTCTGGAACGTCCGTCCCGCAGCCCGCTACCAGAGTGTCTCCGTTTTCTTCTCACCAGACATGGGCTGCACTGGTGTTCCCTCTCTCCCAAACACCGCAGCTCGTTCGGGTGCTATCTGGATTCATCTATCAGCTCAAGGTAACCGTCATCATGAGTCCTCACTACCCGCAGTTGATCCAGGTCATCCTGCTGTTCTCTTGTTTTGCTGACCCCTCCAAGCCAAGACTCGACCCTAGGGTGCACGTTATCGCCCACACCCAGGGGGGTACTCACTGGCTTCCGTGGTCCTCGGTGTCATGACCTGGTTCCTGTGCGGTGCCTCAGGGTTCCACCGATCCGGCTGGAGCTCTGTCCCTTGTCTTTATTTCAGGCAAGCCCAGGGCTTGTGCCACATGGTCTTGCCCTGATCGCTTTCATTTTATGTGTTGAATCGGCCGCGTCAGTGCCCGGCTCGACAGTGGTACTTGGTTGGCCACCAGAGCCACACTGCGCCTGCTCGCTGGTTCCGTCCACCCCCACGGGCATCTGACTGTGCCGTTCGGGTCCCTCATCCAGGGTACCGCAAACACTGGCACCGGACACTCGCTGTGGCGATGTTCCATAGTTCTGGTTGTGCCCCCCCCCCCCCACTCAGTCCAGGCATGTTCAAGTCCCACACTTCACCATCTTTTCCCACATAGAAGGGTCAGTCCCACAGCCCACCACCAGACCACAAATCTCCAACGCTGCAGGCAATGGAGAACCTGAGCCCGTAGAAGAAGTCACAGCCCATCAGCTTATTAATTTCGCCGGACACCATGAACTCAGTCGCACCCAATGAAGCCGACTTATACCTCGCTGAGAGCCATACCGAGCCCACAATGTCCAGGGGGTTGTTGCCGTAGCCATAACAGGCAATGTCCGTTCTACTCACTTTGTAGTGTGGGAAAAAGGTCTTCACCGTTGTCCAATTCAAAATGGAAGTTGCCGACCCTGTATCCACCATCAGCGGGACCGGCATTCTGTCCAACACAATGTTGTACAAAATGCGCCCGTCAATGCTGGGCGAAACCGTATGGACCGCTGTGGGTTTCTTCTTTGTTGAAGCCTCTTTTCCTGGCCCCTGGTCTTCCTGTTCAAAATTCCGGCAGACTCTGGTGAAGTGGTGGAACAGACCGCACTTTCCACAACTCTTCCCCTTTGCTGGACACTCCCTCGCTTTATAGCGGTGCCTACTGGACCCGCAGCCGTAACATTTTGGCGCCCCCAGGGCAGACCTAATCTTCACAATAGGGCTGTATTCGTCATCGCTGCCATTGTCCGGATCCAAGGCCAGTGCCTTCCACTGTTTCTCGTTCCTGGGCAGGGTTTCTGTGTCACCGAGATTCCTTGTTTGACATAATGTCGGACCCAGGGAACACACACACACAGGCTCAAGTGCAATACAATTATCTTTATTGAATAACCAGCAGGTGTGTGGGTGTGTGTATGCGGTATGAGTGTATTGTGGGTGAACGAGCTGCAGCCGGGGGCGAGACAGAGTGCCGTACAGCCTGGCAACCCTAGGAACAGAGCCAAACACAGATGTTAGATTCAACCGTGTTATTGTGAATGGAAAACTAACAGGGCTTACCTGCAGGTGTTCTTGTGCTGGCGCCGGCTTGGGCTTTGGGCCTTCTTCCAGGGAGACAGCGTCTGCAGAGCGCACCCGGCGAAGCGCTGTGATGCGCGGCGTGGTGAGGAGAGCTGATTCCTCCGCCGCGGGGGACAGAACCGCCACCAAAGGGATCCACCTGTGCACAGGGGAGAGCCTGGGAGAAAAGGTAAGTTGGAGTGTTGAGCTTACATGCCAATGGAGAGTCCAAACGATGATGCGCAGGGCTGAGAGGAATCAGGCGTGCGCGGGACGAAGATTGTAGCAAAGCAGACGGCTCCGTGCCAAAGCTCCAGGCAGAGCGGGCTATATAGCCCGGGGCTGATTACCCACAGGTGTGTGCGCAGCTGAAGCAGGTGACAGCCCAGACTGAGTCATAACAGTACTCCCCCCCCCCCCCCCACCGAGCAGCGCCTCCTGACGCTGGCTTACCTGGGTGCACCTGGTGGAAGTCCTCAATGAGGCGTTTGTCCAGCACAAACGACTGGCGCACCCAGGACCTCCCCTCGGGGCCATACCCCTCCCAGTCCACCAGGTACTGCAAGCCACGATCCCGGCGGTGGACGTCCAAGATGGAGTTGACTCTCCATGCCGGGTCGCCGTCAATCAACATAGGTGGGGGTGGAGTCCTAGGAGGGGGGCAGAGCGGGTTGGAGACCACGGGTTTGACCTGGGAGACGTGAAACGTGGGACAAACACGGAGAGAGAGGGGGAGAGCCAGACGCACAGCCACAGGATTCATCACTTTAACAATCGGGAAGGACCCAATAAAGCGCTTGGCCAACTTCCTCTTCTCAGCCTTCAGGTTAATATGTTGCGTGGATAACCATACCCCCCCCCCCCAAAAAAAAAATACCTGCTGACCCACCTGATACTGGGGAGCAGGCCTCCTGCGCCGGTTCGCCGTCCTGGTGTTGCGCTCCGCAGTGCGTAAAAGGGCCTGGCGTGTAGCAGCCCAAAGCCGACGACAGCACCTCAGGTGTGCGTGAACTGAAGGTACCTCCACCTCCCCCTCCTCTTCGGGGAACAGCGGGGGATCATAGCCCAGCGACGCCCTGAAAGGTGACATACCCGTTGCAGAAGAGAGAGTCAGGTTATGAGCATACTCAATCCACGGCAGATGGCTGCTCCATGATGACGGGCTGGAAGCGATGACGCAGCGCAGAGCGGCCTCCAGCTCCTGATTTGCCCGCTCGCACTGCCCGTTGCTCTGCGGGTGATGGCCAGAGGACAGGCTTACCGTAGCCCCCAAAGCGTTGCAAAACTCCTCCACACACTGGACACAAACTGCGGACCTTGGTTGGAGACAAGGTCTGTGGGTATTCCATGCAGACGCACAACGTGCTGCACCAAAAGGTCCGCCGTCTCTCGTGCCATTGGAAGCCCACGTAGAGGGATGAAGTGGGCGGCCTTAGAGAAGCGGTTCACAACGGTCAGCACGGTGTCAAAGCTGTTGGATACCAGAAGACCAGTTATGAAGTCCAGGGTCACGTGGGACCACGGCCTCCCAGGGACCGGCAAGGGGTGGAAAAGACCCGCCGGCAGGGATGAAGATGTCTTCCCGGTGGCGCACTGAGGACAGGCACGAACGTAGCCGATGACGTAATTCCGAAGACCTGGCTACCAGAACGATCTCTGGAGCAGTTCCACCAGACGGGAGATTCCAGGGTGGCAGGCGA
The DNA here is from genome assembly GCA_020510985.1 of Pholidichthys leucotaenia. Taxonomy (NCBI): domain Eukaryota; kingdom Metazoa; phylum Chordata; class Actinopteri; order Cichliformes; family Pholidichthyidae; genus Pholidichthys; species Pholidichthys leucotaenia. Next base: position 125,356,190 of record CM035846.1, read on the forward strand.
GTTTAGATGAATGGGCCCAATGGATTACTTCACCCTACTACTTCACCCAGAATGGATGATGGCACAAACAGTCTTCCAGTAGGACCTCCGCCCAGATCCGGTTCAGTCTCTTGAGCCTTCAGGACCTTGTCCCTGATAGCCCAGGAGAGGGCACCCACGACACACGAGGCCGGGAGATGGTGTGCTCCTGCTTCTCAGAGACCTCCGAGGCAAACTGCCTGGACAGGGCATCTGGTTTCGCGTTCTTTGACCCCAGGCGGTAGTTGATGGTAAACCGGAAGCGCCTGAAGAACAGGGACCAACGCGCCTGGAGAGCATTCAGGCGCTTAGCCGTCCTCAGGTACTCCAGGTTTTTGTGATCCGTCCATACCACAAAGGGTAGCGTGGCCCCCTCCAGCCAGTGCCACCACTCCTCCAACGCGAGCTTGACCGCCAGAAGTTCTCTGCGATAGTACTGCCCCTACCCCCGAGTCAGAGGCATCCACCTCGACCAGGCACTGCAGAGCGGGATCCACCTGCGTCAGGACCCGGGAGGAAGAGAATTCTGTCTTCAGGGCCGCAAAGGCCGACGCAGCCTCCTCTGTCCACCGGAACGCCACCTTGGGAGAGGTGAGGCGGGTCAGGGTGAGAGCGATCGAGCTATACTTGGGCACGAACCGCTGGTAGAAATTGGCGAACCCCAGAAATTGTTGCAGCTGTTTCCTTGATGACGGGGGGAGGGGGGGCAATCCACCACCGCCCTCACCTTCTTTGGGTCCGGGATGACCTGGTTGTGTGAGATGATGAAACCCAGGAAGGAGGTCTTCTCGGTGTAGAACTCACACTTTTTGGCCTTCATGAAAAGTTTATTCTCCAGCAGTCGTTGAAGGACCCACCTCATGTGGACCTGATGCTCCTTCCGGGATTGAGAGAAGATCAGGATGTCGTCCAGGTAGACGAAAACGAAGGACCCAAGGAAATCCCGGAGGACGTCGTTGATGAGACGCTGGAAGACGGCCGGAGCGTTAGTGAGCCCAAACGGCATGATGAGGTACTCAAAGTGGCCACTGGGGTCCGGAATCCCGTCTTCCACTCGTCGTCCGCACGAGGTGGTAAGCGCTGCGGAGATCCAGTTTCGTGAACCAAGAGACCCCCTGGAGGGAGTCGAAGGCAGAGTCTATCAGAGGTAGAGTATACTTGTCCTTGATAGTAATATCGTTCAGGGCCCAGAAGTTGATGCAAGGGCGAAGGGAACCGTCCTTCTTCCCGACGAAGAAGAAGCCTGCCCCCACTGGTGATGATGACGGCCGGATGATGCCTGAGCTGAGCGATTCCTTAATATACGCTTCCATAGCCTCCCGTTCCGGAGCCGATAGGCTGTAAAGGCTGCTCGACGGCAGGGGAGCGCCCGGGCGGAGGTTAATGGCACAGTCGTATGGGCGGTGGGGGGGAAAGGACAGTGCCTGGGACTTGCTGAACACCGCTTCAAGGTCGTGAAACTCTGGAGGCAGCCTGGACAAGTCGGGGGCGGGGGAGGAGAGGGGGACCGATGGAGAACAAGCTGCTGACTGGAGGCACGCACTCAGGCAGAATGGACTCCAGGCGAGAACACTCCCGGTTCGCCAGTCAAAGGTGGGGTTGTGCAAGCGCAGCCAGGGGTAACCCAGGATGACAGGGGCAGCCAAGGTGGAGAGCAGGAACAGCCGGAGGTCCTCACGATGGTTCCCAGAAATGATGGCAGAGACCGGGGCAGTCCGGTGCGTCACCTTTTCTAAAGGAGCCTTTGACAAGGTGACGAGGTTAAGGGGAGTCGGCAGAGCTTGGCAGGGGAGCTCCAATCGGGTTGCCAGTTTCTCAGAGATAAAGCTCTGCTCGGCCCCCGAGTCCACCAGTGTGTGTGTGAGGAACTCTGTGCGGTTGTGCCAAAACCTAATCGGCAGGAGACATTTGGATAGGAGATTTGGCTGAGATTATGAGTCCGCGAGACCCCCTACAGTGACTCGCGGACCCCCCCTTTCTGGCCGAACCGGGCAGGACTCAATTTTGTGCTGGCCATCCCCACAGTACATGCAGATACCTAGGTCCCTGCGGCGCTGTTTCTCTGCCTGCGAGATTTTAGTCCGTCCCATTACCATAGCCTCAGGTTCATCTGGGCCCTCTAGCGCGGGCAACGCCAATATTGAAGGCTGAGAGGAGCGTTGTGACTGTCTGCTCGAGCGGCTGGAGGACCTCCACTTGGCAGCCCGCTCTCTCAGCCTATTATCTTTCTTTCAAAGGTCTTTTTATTATTATTAATTAAAGTATCAGTACAATACAAAGTATTAGAAATTTTCATTTTTGTTTCAACCAAACAGTAAAAAACTAGAACTTAAAGCCAACAAATGTAAATGCTTCAAAGCACAAAAACCTTTAAACAATAAAAAAAAAAAAAAAAAAAAAAAAAATACAAAGAAAAATTGTGTGTGTGAAGTGGGGGTGGGGTAAAGGGGATATGAGCTACTCAGAAACTATAATCGTGGGTCTTTCAAAGAAATCAAGAAACGGGCGCCATAATTTATAGAATTTGTTTTCAGAGCCACAGATTGTATATCTGATTTTTTCTAAATCCAAACAGGACATTATATCTTTTATCCACTGTAAATGTGAAGGGGGCGAAGAGTCTTTCCACTTCAGTAATACAGCACGTCTGGCCAATAATAATGAAAATTTGAATACTTTTAATTTGGAACTTGGCAAGACAAGTTCTGGAGCCACACCAAAAATGGCGCATAATGGATCAGGTTTAATTTGATATTGCAGGACTTCAGACATAGTGATAAAAACAGAATGCCAAAAATTCATCAATGCAGGGCAGGACCAATACATGTGAAGCAAAGTGCCAGGAGCGCTACCACACTTTTCACAAGTTGGGTCTATATCCGAGTAAATACGTGCTAACTTAACCTTGGACAGGTGCATCCGGTGTACAATCTTAAATTGAATAAGAGCGTGACGAGCACACATTGATACAGTGTGAACCTGGCCAAGAATAGAGTCCCACAGTTCATCAGTAAAAGTAAAATTAAGATCTTGTTCCCAGTTCAATTTGATAGCGGCCAGAGAAGAAGATTGTAAATTTGAAATTAAATTATATAAAACTGACATTACCCCCTTAGAAGTTGGTTTAACTAATAAAAAATCATCTAGAGGATTATCAGAAGGTTTTTGAGGGAATTGTTTTGTCATGGTTTGCACATAATGTCTGACCTGGAGGAAGCGGAAAAAATGTGTAGAAGTGATGTCGAATTTGGTGGAAAGTTGAGAAAAACTTGCAAATTGACCATCAAAATATAAATCCGCAAAAGATTTTAAACCTTTTCTGTGCCATATATGAAATGCACTATCAATAGTTGATGGGGTAAATAAATGATTTGCGGCAATTGGACTTCTAATGGAAAAAAACTGAAGACCGAAATTTTTCCTGAATTGAGACCAAATTCTAAGAGACTGACGAACTACTTTATTATTACCCAGTGTAGACAAAGCAAGGGGAAGTGGTGAACCTAAAATTGCCGGTAGGGAGGTTTGATTGTCCACATGTGACTCCATAAGGATCCAAATAGGTGATTTGGGTTCCAGATAAAAATGTTTCCAATATAACATGCACCTGATATTTGCTGCCCAGTAGTAATATTGAAAGTTAGGCAGAGCCATGCCACCTACTGATTTGGGTCTTTGAAGAAAAACTTTCCTCAATGTCGGATGTTTACCATTCCAAATAAATGAGGTAATCAGAGAGTCCAAAGACTTAAAAAAGGATTTAGGAATAAAAATGGGGAGACATTGAAACAAATATAAAAACTTTGGAAGTAACATCATTTTTACAGAATTGATTCTGCCAATTAAAGACAAGGATAATGGGGACCATTTGGAAAGTATTAACTTGCACTGGTCAAGTAAGGGGAGAAAATTATTTTTAAACAAGTAATTAAATTGTTTAGTGACACATATCCCAAGATAATTAAAATGATCAATAACAACCTTGAAAGGAAAATTTTCAAAATCCTGAACTTGAATCTTTTCATTAATCAGAAACAGTTCACTCTTATTAAGATTAATTTTATAACCAGAAAACCTACTAAAACTATCCAAAATGTTGAGTATAGCGGGTAATGAAGTAAGTGGGTTGGAGAGAAATAATAAAAGATCATCAGCATAGAGTGAAACCCTATGCTCAATGCCACCCCTACGAATGCCTAGAAAGTCCCGGCTCCCACGGATTGCAATAGCTAACGGCTCAACTGCCAAGGCAAAGAGCAACGGGCTCAAAGGACAGCCTTGCCTCGTACCACGGTAAAGTCTAAAATAGTCAGAATAGCGACAATTAGTTAACACTGAAGCTAAAGGACTAGCATAGAGAAGTTTAATCCAGGAACAGAAGGAAGGACCAAAACCGAACCTCTCCAAAGTAAAAAACAAATACTCCCACTCAACCCTATCGAATGCCTTTTCAGCGTCCAAACTAATAAGACATTCAGGTATGTTGTGGTGAGGAGTATAAATAATATTAAACAACCGCCGCAAGTTAAAAAAAGAATGGCGATTTTTAATGAAACCGGTTTGGTCCTGTGATATTATAAAAGGAAGAATCTTTTCCAACCTTGAAGCTAACAACTTTGACAAAATTTTAACATCGGTATTTAACAAGGAAATAGGCCTGTAAGAAGCACAATCAACAGGATCCTTATCCTTTTTAAGCAACACAGTGATACAGGCCTGATAGCATGAAGGAGGAAGTGTACCAGAGTCAAGCGACTCTGTAAAAACTTGACAAAGGAAAGGGGCGAGGTCGTCAGAGAATTTTTTGAAAAAATCAGCGGAAAACCCATCAGGTCCTGGAGATTTTCCTGATTGCATGGATGATATTGCCAGCTGAATTTCTTCTTTTGTGATGGGAGCTTCTAAAATTTGCCGAGATTCTGAAGAAATCGAAGGAATATCAATAGAATCAAAAAAAATTTCCAAATCCTTTAAGTTTGTTGTATATTCTGAGGTATATAATTTGGAATAAAATGACCTGAAAATATCATTAATCGCTTGTTGGTCAGATGTCACCTCTCCTTTATCTGTCCTAACTCCAGTAATAATTTGCTTAGCTCTAATACCACATAGTTGATTAGCTAGAAGTTTACTGGTTTTTTCGCCATGTTCATAAAATTCACTCTTGTTCCTTATTAAACAACCTTCAATTTGTCGAGTAGAAAGTAAATTAAGTTTAGTTTGTAATGTCATACGTTCCTTGTACAGAGCAGGTGATGGAGATTGAGCATATTGTCTGTCAATGTCCAGGATTTGATCTAAAATAGCCTTCTGTTCCTGTATTAAGGATCGTCTTTTAAATGCTGCCAATGAAATAAATTCCCCCCTAAGAAATGCCTTCATGGCCTCCCATATCGTTTTATTTGACATACCAGGAGTTTTATTTTCTTTCAAAAAAAAATTAATTTTAGAAGAAATATTCGCAACCAATTTTTCATCTGTAAGTAATAATGGATCCAATCTCCAATGCTTTCTCATGGAGTCACATCCATGGAGGATCATTTTAAGTACAAGAGGGGCATGATCAGAAACCGAGATGCTATCATAACTGCAAGAGCAAAGGTTATTAATTAATAAATTGTCAACAAAAAAATAATCTATTCTGGTATAAGTATGGTGTACGTGAGAGAAAAAAGAATAGTCCCTGCCGTTAGGATGTAAAAAACGCCAAGGATCTGTAAGGCTATATTCCTCAAGAAAAGACTTAACATAAGTTGCAGATTTATTAAGACTAGCAGGTTTTGAAGATGAGCGATCTAAGATCGGATCCATATACAAATTAAAGTCACCCCCAAGAATTAGAGAATGAGTATTTAAATCTAGAAGTTGCGAAAAAAGGTTGCGAAAAAAGTGCACATCATCAAAATTCGGTGCATACAGATTAGCCAAAGTGACATGTTTATTGCCAAGTTTACCTGATACTATTACAAATCGTCCATTTTTATCTGATACAACATTAGAGGGAATAAATGGGATATTTCGATCAATAAGAATAGCAGCGCCCCTGGCCTTAGCTTTAAAATTTGAATGAAAAAATTGTCCTGACCAACATTTTGACAAACGCAAGTGGTCGGAATCCTGCAAATGGGTTTCCTGCAAAAACAGTACCCCAGGCTTAAATTGCTTTAGACGTGACATGACTCTCTTTCGTTTAATTGGATGGTTCAACCCCTTCACATTCCAGCTTACCAAAGTAAGATTACTATTCATTCAAAGAGTAAAATTTATATATTATGTTGTGTAGCCCAAAGAAGAATAAAGTGAGGTACGGGTAAAAAAAAAAAAAAAAAGGAGGGGGTAAGGGGGGTGTAAATAAAACCATAACAAAAAAACAAAACAAAAAAAAATAAATAAAAAAATAAAAATAAAAAAATAAAAATAAAAAAATCCAACAACCAAACCTATAACAACACTCCAGCCGGTTGCAAAAAAACAGCAACCGCTCCATCTCCTGCTCTATTTTCATCCTAACAAAATGCTCCCATACAACTGGCTTCAATCCTGCATAATATGAACGTTTTACCCTAAAAAAAAAAAAATAAATAAATAAGATAAAATTAAAAAAAAGAATTAAGTAAACAACAACGTATAGGGAGCCAATTTTACCTTGTTTTTAAACATCTGAAAATGCATCAATGTCCAGTCAGTGCAGCTTCAATGAAGTAACAAGCAGCCCAGCGCGGCAGCTGGTCAACCCAGAAATGTCCAGTTCAAGGCGAAAATTGCTGGTTTCTCTCCCTGGTTTGCATGAAGCGGGTGGCCTCTGAGACGGACGCCAGCCACTGGTTTTTGCCGTCTGGAAGAGTTATCCGGAGCCTGGCGGGGAAAAGAAGAGAAGGACGAAAACCTCTCTTGTACAACTCGGACATAACCTCCTTATATTCGGCTCGTTGCTTCTGAACGTCGGCGTTATAATCCTCGTAGAACTGAAGTTTATGCCCACGATATTCCAAAGTCCCACGGCGTCTCCGCGCTTCTCTCATCACCAAGTCTTTGGTCCGAAACCGGTGGAAACAAATAATGACAGCGCGCGGCTTCCCATTCGGACTCGGCTTGGACCTGAGGCTGCGGTGGGCCCTATCCAGCTCTGGGGGAGATGGCAAAGTTTGTGCGCCAAAGACGTCCACCAACAGCCGAGAAAAAAATTCAGATGGCCGTGGACCCACATCAAAGGACTCCGGCAGACCCACCAGACGAATATTCAGCCTCCTGCTTCTTCCCTCCAGGTCAGAAAGTTTGTTTTTCAAAAGTTTGTTCTCCTCCTGTATTGACTCGCATGTAACTTCAAGCGCCGCTAGGCGCTGGCTGACGTCCTCCGCGTTGTTTTCAAGGTCGCCAATGCGTTGCTCCTGGTTCGCCACATCTGCTTGAATTTTGTCCAGCTTACCATTAATAAGTTCAAATGAAGCTCTGAAGTCAGCAGCTATGGACATTCTGTGTTGCTCTAGCAAGGCAACAAGTGCAGGGTTAAGGCTGATACTAGCATCCTCAGCTAAGCTGGTGTTAATATTGTTCCCTGCTGCCTCCTTCTCAGTCTGCTTTCTTGTTTTGGACATATTTCAAAACAGATTCTGCACGTATTAAATGTCCAAAACATTAACAACTTACAGCAAAATAGGGTTTAAAAAGTAAAGAAAAAAATATAGCAGGAGCCAGCAACGCACACACCTACTCCATTGCCCCTCAGCCTATTATCAAGACTTATAGTTAATGAAATTAGTTCAGTGAGTCGTTCTGGTTTATCTAAGCGGGCCAGCTCGTCCCGCAAGCTAGGGCTCAGGCTACGGATGAAGATGCTGCAAAGCGAGGCATCTTCTCACCCAACTTCCGCTGCTACCACCCGGAAGTCGACAGCGTAGTCGGCCACTGACCGACCAGCCTGGCAAAGATTTAGCAGTCGGGTGGTTAGCACACTATCACGATCCGAATGGTCAAAAATTTTGTGGAAATCATGAACAAACTGTGTGTAGGTTAGGTTGGCGTAGCTGGGCTTCGCCATGATGGCGTAAGCCCATGCTAACGCTCGCCCTTCCAATAGATTAACCACGTAACCGATTCGGCTATGATCGGAGGGGAAGTCCCCGGGAACCCGCTGAAACACCGTCTCACAATGGAAAATGAAACCCCATGCCTCCCCGAGCTTCCCACTGAAGCGCGTGGGCGTGGGGATCGGCGTGAGACGCGTGAGCGAGCCCGGGCTAGCCTGGCTAGGTGGAGAGCTAACGGGAGCTGGCCTGCTGTTCTGAGCCGGAGGGAACGCCCGCTGTCCTTCCAGGCGATCCAACCGGCTGTTTATCTGAACTAACTGGTTCAGTATGACTTGCTGCTGGTGAGTAATTTGATCAACTTGAGCTGCTAAGATGAGATGAGAGATGAGATGAGATTCAACTTTATTGTCATTACACATGTATGAATACAAGGTAACGAAATGTGACTTGGCATTTGGGCACGCTCTGAGATGTTTAACTGGTGTGCGAGCCTGCTGTTCGCTGGGTCACTCTGATGGAGCCATACTGACATAATGTCGGACCCAGGGAACACACACACACAGGCTCAAGTGCAATACAATTATCTTTATTGAATAACCAGCAGGGGTGTGGGTGCGTGTATGCGGTATGTGAGTGTATTGTGGGTGAATGAGCTGCAGCCGGAGGCGAGACAGAGTGCCGTACAGCCTGGCAACCCTAGGATCCGAGCCAAACACAGATGTTAGATTCAGCCGTGTTATTGTGAATGGAAAACTAACAGGGCTTACTTGCAGGTGTTCTTGTGCTGGCGCCGGCTTGGGCTTTGGGCCTCCTTCCAGGGAGACAGCGTCTGCAGAGCGCACCCGGCGAAGCGCTGTGATGCACGGCGTGGTGAGGAGAGCGATTCCACCGCCGCGGGGGAGAGAACCGCCGCCAAAGGGATCCACCTGTGCACAGGGGAGAGCCTGGGAGAAAAGGTAAGTTGGAGTGTTGAGCTTACGTGCCAACGGAGAGTCCAAACGATGATGCGCAGGGCTGAGAGGAATCAGGCGTGCGCGGGACGAAGATCGTAGCAAAGCAGATGGCTCCGTGCCGAAGCTCCAGGTAGAGCGGGCTATATAGCCCGGGGCTGGTTACCCACAGGTGTGCGTGCAGCTGAAGCAGGTGACGGCCCAGAGTGAGTCATAACATTGTTATCTTTTCCGCTGCCTCGTGTTGTTGTGCTAGCTCCATGGTGGCTAGTAGCGTTAGCTCACCAGCATGAGTCAGGAGACGGACTCTCGCAGAGGAATACGACACGTGCTCCGCTGGCTGGTCGCGGATCATCTCCTCCTCCAAGGCTCTGAACCTGCACTCACCCGCCAACTGCCGAAGGTCCGCCACAAACTGCTGCACTGATTCCCCCGGTTGCTGATGTCACTGTCTGAAATGAATGCGCCTCATGATGGTGTTTTCAGGGGTGCGAAAATAGCCCCCCATGAGCCTCACCATTTCGTCGAATGTGTCACCTCCTCCCAATGGGCTCAGGATCTTCTGGCCCTCCATATCCTAAGTTGTGGACCAGAATTGCTCTTGCACGCAACTTCTCGAGGTCGCCGAGGTCCAGAGCTATGAGGTAGTTCTCGAAGGCTGCGTACCGCCTGGCCCAGGAAACAGGCGGCTCACCCGGAGCCTCCAGAAATAGCCAAAAAGCGGTAGCTGCCTTCTCCATGCCGTATATCCTCGTCGCCAAATGTTACGTCAGAGAATGATGAGGAGTCGAGATGCTATTTTGTAGTTTTATTAACACGAACTCAGGAACATACAGGAGTCACTCCTACTAGCACAAGAGCCCGCAGCGAAGAGAGACAGAGTCTCTTCCGCTGCGTCCTTTTATACTCCCGTGACGCCACCACCGGAAAGACGGGGTGTCACCTCCCACTACACCCGAGGCACCGCCATGTTGGTACACCCCAACTATATACAATATTCCAATCTAACATATACAATATTTTCAGTGCAGAAAAAACTGTTTCAAACTAAGACAAAAATACAGACACAAAATATAATTCCACACGACGGAATTCCTCGACATTTTTTTAACCCAACAGTAAACTCTGTTGGATGGAGCTGTAAGTAATGGTTACAGGGAGAAGAGAGGTTGAACTTTTTATGTTCAGTAACACACGGCGCTTTTACAGAGTTTTTACATGTCAGCCTTGTGTGTGTGTTGGGGGGGTGCGCCCGCAGCGAACCTGTCTGATTTTGCAAGCCGCTCTCTGGAGCAGTTGGAGCCGCAGAGTCTCTACGGAGAGTGGCATTCATGGTACAGCGAAGAGGGAAATCTGCAGCAGGAGGAGCGCGCCCAAAGGCTCATGCCATGCCATAATCTGTAGGATGGATGCAGCAGTTCACTTCTGCTTTTTCCCCCAACAAAATAAAACAGACTCCCTTTTCCCCAAATTGTATCAAAAGGTTTCAGGGTCCGGACGGAGGACTCTCAGGGTCCGGATCCAGAACGGAGTCTACCAGTTGGTGACCCCTGATCTAAAGGTTCATCTACACATTTTTATTACATTTGCAACATTTTACTTATTTATTTGGCTTTTTTCATATCGTAGCAATTGTACAGGAAATGGGTCAAGTATCTTGAAGTAAATGCGCTCTTTGGCTCCTAAGGGCGGGGGGGGGGGGAGGCTATGTTGCACACTGTTTGGAACACCATGTCACAACAAAATGGTCTCCATCTCTCTAAACAAAAGGACCAAATGTTTTTCTTCTGGTGTCACTGGATCCAACAAACTCCTGGCAGGTCATTTTTATGTCCAGTTTGTCCAATCTTCCTTATGGACATTACAGACAACTACATTGTTCAGTCTGTCTTTAGGGGCTTCATAGCAAAAGAGTGAATACTATACATGTGCACATGCTAATGTATGTTTTTATTTATTTATTTTTTTGTATTTTCATATTTCTCTCATTTCATTTCAAAAATGTAGACTATATTTTTTTGCAAATTATTATATAAAATCCAGATTAAATACATATAAATTACAGGTTGTAATGTAACAAAATAGGTAAAAAGAAAAAGGGGGGGATACTTTTGCCAGGCACTGTAATTTTTTCAGTAGTCTAAATAAGAGAGTTCTCCTTATTTCATCACACTAAGCAAAAGCTCAACAGACTTAAATGAGACATGTTGAGTCTAAAATACCTTAAACCCCATTTCTTTGATACGACAGCCAAATAACCAGGCTGAGAGATGAAGTATATTTTCCTTTTTTTTTACTGAAAGTGAGATATGGTTACAAGCAGCACTGGGACACTCCTCTTTAGGCAATTCCTCGAGAGAGTGTGCCACCCCAAAATGGAGCCCTATGGTTTTTATAGCCTGACCACCCCCCTCATGCAAGAGGGAGGGGTTTTTACCTCATTGTATCTGTAACATATTTTAAGCTTACGTGTCAGCTCAGCTGTGTACAGAGCTGATTCTAACTGATTTCAACGAATGAATTATGGGGTGTAATCTAAACTCTGCAGTGTAGCGTGTAAAGCAAGCAGATAAAGAAGTGTGTGAGAGAGAGAGACAGAGAAATCAAGTCATTTTATCAACAATACCCCCTGTTGAGGTGTCCTATCAGGGCACCTCACTAACTATCTATCTACCTATCTATCTATCCATCTAAACCTACGTTTTTGCATCTCCCCCTGTTGAGATGGGTCTAATACCCATCTCATAACCCTAGTCTACCCCCCATGTGTATAGTGTTTCTAAAGTTCTATATGTGCGTGATGGCCTCCTTCCGGCAATTGCATAGACCTGCCCCCCTCAGGTCGCCATCTCTCCAGAGGACATCGGGTGTGGTGCAGGCATTATGAGTTAATATAACTAACAGTCCTATATGTGTAAAATATATTCAAAACTAAACTATCCTCATCTATGCATAGATATGAATATATGTGAAAATGCATGCATGCATACATACATATATATATATATATATATATATATATATATATATATATATATATACACTACCAGTTCCGCCGGGCTTAGAGACTAAACCACACGGGCAGGCTAGGAGTTGGACTTAGTTGTCAGAGGCTTTTCGAGACGCACGCCATAAGGAGCATTTTATGAGCACTGGGAGCTTAACCCCAGTGCCGCTCCTGGCTATGACAACCTTGGAACCAAAACAAGGTTTTGGTTCCAAGGTTGGACTCAGTTGAACTCAGTTCCAAGGTTTGTCCAAAACAAATGAATACTCATTGAGTAAAGAACATGTAATGTATGTAATCACCTGAAATAATGAGTGTAATCAAACTGTATGATTGTATGTATTTTTTAACTGCACAAAAGAAGGTTTTATGAAAAACAGATTGTGAAATGTTGGAAAGAACCCTGTTTACTGGAAATGTGTTAGAAATGAGGAAATAGGCGCAGATGTCCAGCAAACTGAGGTATTTTGGTAATGGAAAATGCTGAGAGGCTAGCGGGAAAGGCCATGAGTCATGAGCGCCTGATCAGTCACATGGTTTACAAGAACTGACTAGCCTGGACATGTGCAGAAATGAAGTAATGCTTATATAACCGTGTAACTTTAAGCCAATCATAAGAGGCCAAGAAGCCTAGGGTGAGTTGCTGCTTTTACTAATAGGAGAAGGGGCGAGGGCGGATCTCTGGCGCCTTAAAACCAGATGCTTCGGGTAGATGGTGGCTCGTCAACCTGGGAAGGTAGCCCATCTAGGGGAAGGTAAACCCTGATTTCAAACCTCTGCTGCCTTGCGGCATACCCGGTCACGGGAAAGGCTTCGGGAGTCAACCCTGAGGAAAAATCCGGAGTCGGAGCCCCTAAGGCAGTTCTATGTTGTGCTCAGCATCGTTCTGGCAGCTCCTGCAACAGCGCTGGTGCCAAACTGTAGCAGCCCTGCTGTTCCTTTGGATTCATCAGTGACGTGGAGAGGGGGGACATGCTGCATGGGCAACATCTTGTCCTCCGTATCTTCCTGCCCAGGCTTGAATCCTACCAACGCCCAACGCTGGAAGGTAGAACACCGGATCACTGGAGAGGACACTCCAGCTTCGCCTTTGGCGTAGACAAAACACGGGGAATGACAGTTACCGGTTATAAGCCACTGCTCAATTGGCGTAGAGCGTGGCGCCAGGGGTTGTTCCCGACGGTGGGAGGGATCATCAGATCTCACTGGACAGCTACCGCCCGCCTCAAGCTGGGCAGCCCCCAGCCAATAAGGTGTTGTCCCGCCACAGCTTGCTTTCCTCATTGGGTGCATGGGGATAAGGAGAAATCCAAACAGCAGGCTGAGAACCTTCGCACCAGGCAAGACAATAAAACAAAAGAGACCAACTCTAAAACTGGGAACTTGGAACGTCCGCACTATGATGACAGGACTCGCTGCTAACCTAAAGGACATCAACGACACCAGGAAGACTGCCATCATCAATAATGAGCTGAAGAGACTGGGAGTGGATATCGCCACTCTCCAGGAAACACGGTTAGCTGATGCAGGCACACTGAGAGAGAAGGACTACACGTTCTACTGGCAGGGAAAGGGCAGTGACGAGCACAGGGAACACGGAGTGGGCTTCGCAGTGAAGAACACTTTGCTGAAGATGGTGGAACCGGGCAGCACTGGCTCTGCATGACTCCTCACCCTCCGCCTGAACACCACTGAAGGCCCAGTCACCCTCGTCAGTGTGTATGCCCCAACACAGACAGCCACACCAGAGGCAAAAGACGAGTTCTACGAGAATCTCGCAACAACTGTCAGGATCATCCCCAACTCTGAACAACTCATTCTCCTTGGAGACTTCAATGCCAGAGTGGGTGCTGACCATGACTCCTGGCCCTCCTGTCTTGGACCTTTTGGCGTGGGCAGAATGAACGACAACGGACAGCGGCTGCTCGAGTTCTGCACATATCACGATCTGTGCATCACAAACTCGTTCTTGAAGACCAAGCCCCAACACAAGGTTTCCTGGCAACATCCGCGCTCAAAGCACTGGCACCAGCTAGACTTGATCCTGACCAGGCGCACCTCACTGAAGAACGTGCTAATCACCCGTTCGTTCCAGAGTGCAGATTGCGACACAGACCATTCATTGGTGTGTTGCAAGGTCAAGCTGCAGCTGAAGAAATTCCATCGTGCTAAGACAACCTGGAAAGGCACGGATTGACACCAGCAAGATGGCCCAACCAGAACTTGTTGAGCAGTTTGCCTCCACCTTTGAGAAGGAACTTGGTGTACCACAAGGAGGAGAATCTGCAAAGCAGAAGCGGGAAGAGCTGCGAAACACCATCTACCGCACAGCCTTGGCTACCTTTGGGAGGAAGACCTCGAAGTCACAGGACTGGTTTGATGCCAAGTTGACCGAGATGACCCCCGTCATTGAAGCCAAGCGCTCAGCTCTTGCTGAGTACAAGAAGTACCCAAACGAGAAGAATCTCCAGATTCTCAGGGCTGCGAGAAGCAAAGTTCAGCAGACTGCTCGGCGCTGTGCCAACGAGTACTGGACTCAGCTCAGCCAAGACATTCAAACCGCTGCCATAACAGGGAACATCCGTGGTATGTACGATGGCATCAAGAAAGCACTTGGTCCGGCTCAGAGCAAGACGGCCCCCCTCAAATCTTCCACTGGGGAGATGATCACAGAGAAGAACAAGCAGATGGAGAGATGGGTGGAACACTACTCCGACCTCTACTCTAGACAGAACACCGTGACACCGTCAGCCCTTGATGCCATCGACTGCCTGCCATCCATGGACGAACTTGACGCCGAGCCAACCATCGACGAACTCAGTAAGGCCATTGATAGCTTGGCCGCTGGCAAGGCACCCGGCAACGACGGCATACCCCCTGACCTGATCAAGCACTGCAAGACCGCCCTACTGCTGCCATTGCATGACGTCCTCTGCCAGTGCTGGAAGGAAGGTGCCGTACCACAGGACATGAGGGACGCCAAGATCATCACCCTCTACAAAAACAAAGGGGAGAGAAGCGACTGCAACAACTACAGGGGCATTTCCCTCCTCAGCGTTGTTGGCAAAGTCTACGCACGAGTTGTTCTCATTCGTCTACAGAAGCTTGCCGAACGTGTCTACCCCGAGTCTCAGTGTGCTTCCGCGCTGAGCGATCGACGGTAGACATGATATTCTCCATCCGCCAACTCCAGGAGAAATGCAGAGAACAGAACATGCCTCTGTACGTCGCCTTCATCGACCTCACCAAAGCGTTCGATCTGGTCAGCAGAGAGGGCCTTTTCAAGATCCTGCCAAAGATAGGATGCCCACCAAAGTTGCAAAGCCTCATCGAATCGTTTCACACCAACATGCAGGGGATAGTGCAGCACGATGGCAACGTCTCAGAGCCATTCAACATATGCAGCGGAGTGAAACAGGGCTGTGTACTTGCGCCAACCCTCTTTGGGATTTTCTTTGCTATGCTCCTGAGGCATGCCTTCAGCACAGCAACAGAGGGAATCTACCTGCACACAAGATCTGACGGCAGGCTTTTCAACCTCGCCTGCCTGAAAGCCAGAACCAAAGTACACGAGGCTCTAATCAGAGACATGCTGTTCGCAGACGACGCTGCAGTCGCAACCCACACACAGCAGGAGCTTCAGACCCTGATGGACCGCTTCTCCCAGGCATGCAAGGACTTCGGGCTTACCATCAGCCTGAAGAAGACTAACGTCTTGGCGCAAGGCACGGAAGCACCACCAACCATCACCATTGATGACTACAAGCTGGAGGTCGTGAATCAGTTCACGTACCTGGGGTCCACGATCAGCAACAACCTCTCCCTTGATACAGAGATCAACAAGAGGATTGGAAAATCAGCCTTCACACTCGCTCGCCTCACCACACGAGTGTGGGAGAATCCCAAACTCTCTGTCAAGACGAAGATGGCAGTGTACAACGCCTGCGTCATCAGCACACTGCTCTATGGGAGTGAGACGTGGACAACATACGCCCGGCAGGAAAAGAGACTGAACTCCTTCCACTTGCGCTGCATTCGCCACATCCTGGACATATCCTGGCAGGACAAAGTGCCCAACACAGAAGTTCTGTCCCGCGCCGGCCTTCCCTCCATGTTCACTCTACTCAGGCAGCGGAGGCTCCGCTGGCTAGGCCACGTTCACCGTATGGAGGATGGCAGAATCCCCAAAGACGTCCTCTATGGAGAACTGGCAACTGGCAGGAGAGACGTTGGCTGCCCACAGCTGCGCTTTAGAGACGTCTGCAAGAGAGACATGAAGGCCCTGGATATCAACACAGAGCGCTGGGAGGACCTTGCAACGGACCGCTCCAAATGGAGAGGCACCCTGACCAGACAGCTCAAGGCGGGTGAAGAGAGACTGACTGCTGCAGCAGATGAAAAAAGGACCCGCAGGAAGAACCGCCACAGACCCAGCAGCACGGAGACCACCCACAAGTGTGACCTGTGTGACAGGGACTGTCATTCGCGCATCGGCCTGTTCAGCCACAGGCGGTGCTGTTCCAGCAGAGTAGACGTTTAGGATTCTCTTCCATGGTCATCATAGACCGACGGAGGCCGACGACGATATACACTACCGTTCAAAACTTTGGGGTCAGTTAGAAATTTCCTTATTTTTGAAAGAAAAGCACTTTTTTTCAATGAAGATAACTTTAAACTAATCAGAAACACACTCTATACATTGCTAATGTGGTAAATGACTATTCTAGCTGCAAGTGTCTGGTTTTTGGTGCAATATCTACATAGGTGTATAGAGGCCCATTTCCAGCAACTATCACTCCAGTGTTCTAATGGTACAATGTGTTTGCTCATTGCGTCAGAAGGCTAATGGATGATTAGAAAACCCTTGTGCAATCATGTTAGGTCTGCAATGCTGTAATTGCTGTAAATGGAGGATTCTTTGATGAAAGCAAAGTTTGAAGGAAAAAATTATTATTTCAAATACAAATCATTATTTCTAACCTTGTCAATGTCTTGACTATATTTTCTATTCATATTACAACTCATGGTGGTAAATAAAAGTGTGACTTTTCATGGAAAACACAAAATTGTCTGAGGTGACCCCAAACTTTTGAACAGTAGTGTATATATATACTGTATATACACTACCGTTCAAAAGTTTGGGGTCACTTAGAAATTTCCTTATTTTTGAAAGAAAAGCACTTTTTTTCAATGAAGATATCTTTAAACTAATCAGAAATACACTCTATACATTGCTAATGTGGTAGATGACTATTATAGCTGCAAATGTCTGGTTTTTGGTGAAATATCTACATAGGTGTATAGAGGCCCATTTCCAGCAACTATCACTCCAGTGTTCTAATGGTACAATGTGTTTGCTCATTGCGTCAGAAGGCTAATGGATGATTAGAAAACCCTTGTGCAATCATGTTAGGTCTGCAATGCTGTAATTGCTGCAAATGGAGGATTCTTTGACGAAAGCAAAGTTTGAAGGAAAAAATTATTATTTCAAATACAAATCATTATTTCTAACCTTGTCAATGTCTTGACTATATTTTCTATTCATTTTACAACTCATGGTGGTAAATAAGTGTGACTTTTCATGGAAAACACAAAATAATTGTCTGGGTGACCCCAAACTTTTGAACGGTAGTGTATATATATACTGTATATATATACTGTATATATACAGTATATATAGTGGAGAATGTGGAAGGATGAGGCTGAGTTTATTTCACAAGTCAGGTTTATTCACATTCTCCAACATCATCCAAAAACAGAAAGAGAAAGAATCCCCCAACATCTGCCCCTTTTATACCCCAGGACATCAAAGCACACAGTCACATTGTCTTTTAATCCCAAGTCACAATGCGTCTTCTTCCAGGTCTTCTCACCTCCACCTAAAGTCACTGGTGGTCAGGAAATCCCTCAAGGTCATCTCTTTGCATACAAAAGGCCACATTTCACATCCTCCTGTTATCCCCTAGGAGGTTCAGTCCTTTTGTTCCTCTGAGACGTGAAGCATACAATAAGCATACAGTAATATACATGTGAAGCATATGAAACCCACATATGTGTCCCACATAACCCCCCCCCCCAAACGTCTAAGATGGAACAACGTAATAACAGTTTGCATGTCATAATAAAATCACTACACATCAGTCCACGTGCTGCTTGGGCCTCAGTCTTCTCCCGTATTTGCTGTAAGCAGGCTTTACCACCTCCGCGACGCCCTCCTGCTGGGGAGCTGCTGTCTGAGGATGAGAACTGTTAGTCAGTCTCTGTGGGTGTTCTGGGGAATGCTCTCTAGGGGGTCTGCCGCGCCGAGGAGCCTTAACCAACTGCACACCTTCGTCAGCCACCACAAAAGCGGGTTTGAGCCTGTTTATGCCAATCATTTCTTTTCTGCCCCCCAAATCTAGCAAAAAATGCTTATCCCCTGTTTCCAGCACTCTATATGGTCCATCATAAGGTGGTCGTAACGGTGGGCGATAGGCATCATGTCTGACAAAAACAAACTCCGCATTTTTTAAAGCCTTAGGCACAAAAACGCGCAGAAAACTGTGGTGAACGGGGCCAGGTAGCGTGCTCGAGTCCGTGCTACTCTGTAACCGCTGAGCTGGGGAGCACTCTGGCGCCGGATTATCTGGGAGAAATTCCCCGGGCAGCCGAAGTGGCTGTGCTAAAACTAGCTCAGCTGGGGAGGCTTCTAAATCCTCTTTAGGTGCAGAACGCAACCCCAATAAAACCCATGGTAGCCTGTCCACCCAATTTGCATCCGTAAGCGACGCTCTGAGGGCCGCCTTCAAAGACCTGTGAAAACATTCGCATAACCCGTTAGCCTGCGGGTTGTACGCGGTCGTGCGGTGGATCGTTGCCCCCAGGCTGCGGGCCATCGCTGACCAAAGTTCGGAAACAAATTGAGGGCCTCTGTCGGACGTAATGTCCGACGGGACTCCAAAACGCGCTACCCATGCCATTAAAAACGCGCGCGCCACCTCCTCGGCTGTGGTTGACGACAGTGGAACCACTTCCGGCCAGCGCGTGGTGCGGTCAACCATTGTCAGAAGATGTGTGCACCCCTGTGAGGGCGGGAGGGGGCCTACGAGGTCCACGTGAACATGATCAAACCTCTTAGCCGGAATGTGAAACGGCTCCAAGGGAGCTCTTGTGTGTCTATGTACCTTGGCTCGTTGACAAGCCATGCAGGCTGCCGCCTACTCTCTAACTTGTTTGCGCAGGCTCGGCCATACAAATTTCTCTCCCACCATTTTGACCGACGCGCGCACTCCCGGGTTCGCCAGAGAATGGATCGAGTCAAGAACGCGGCGGCGCCACCGGCCGCGGTCGCCCAGTGGAGACATCGCAGATTAGGGGGGGCATACCGTCTTGCAGCACCCTGTTCTCCAGCCTTAACCCTGTTGGTCCAGACTGGAGTGCGCGCACGTCCGCGTCACTAACCTGATCCGCGGCCATGGCTGCATAATCTATCCCTACGCGGACTGGGGTCGCGCGCACTTCCGCGTCGCTAACCCGATCCGCGGCCATGGCTGCAAAATCTACCCCTACGCGGGCTGGAGCCACCACGGCGTGCGAGAGGCAGTCTGCCACTACATTAAGTTTACCCGCCACATGCTGGATATCGGTAGTAAACTCCGAGATCGCGGCCAGCTGTCTCTGCTGCCGGCCCAACCAAGGTTCTGAAATCTTGGCCATCGCGAAAGTCAGCGGCTTGTGGTCAACGAACGCGGTGAAACGGCGTCCCTCCAGCCAGAACTGGAAGTGGCGAATGGCCAAGTGGAGAGCTAACAACTCCCTGTCGAATGCGCTGTATTTTCGTTCACTATCGCGCAAGGTCCTGCTGAAAAAGGCGAGCGATTGCCAGGCTCCGGCTACATACCGTTCTACGACCGCCCCTATGGCCACATCTGATGCGTCAGTAGTGAGTGCCATGCAGGCCGTTGGGACTGGATGTGCTAACAACGCAGCGTTTGCCAGGGCTGTTTTGACTTCAGAGAATGCGCGCTCTCGCTCCGGAGACCATTCGATTTTATTTGTGGGTTTTTGTTTTTTTAGTGCAGCATACAATGGTTGCATGAGCTGCGCTGCACGGGGGAGGAATCGGTTATAAAAATTCACCATTCCCAAAAACTCCTGTAACGCTTTGACCGTTTGTGGCTGGGGAAAATTTGTTACCGCGCGCACTTTGTCAGGCAGAGGAACCGCTCCTTCTGGAGAGACGCGATGCCCCAAAAAATCAATCTGCATCACCCTGAACTGACACTTCGCTGGGTTGATTATTAACCCGTACTCTGCCAACCTCCAGAAAACTGCCGTGAGGTGGTTTTCGTGTTCGTCTTCGGACGCGCTGGCTACCAATATGTCGTCCAGGTAGACGAACACGAAGGGGAGATCGCGCAACACCGCGTCCATCATGCGTTGGAACGTCTGTGCCGCGCCTTTAAGCCCAAACGGCATGCGCAAAAACTCGAATAGCCGGATGTAGTTATTACCGCTGTTTTGGGTATGTCCTCAGCGCGCACTGGGACCTGGTGGTAACTGCGTACCAAGTCTATCTTAGAAAAAACGCGCGCCCCCGCCAAATGAACTGAAAAATCTTGGATGTGCGGGATCGGGTAGCGGTCGTGCGCTGTAGCGTTGTTCAACCTGCGGAAATCACCGCAAGGTCGCCACGAGCCATCAGCTTTCGGGACCATGTGAAGCGGTGAAGCCCATGGGCTTTTCGAACGCCTGATGATGCCCAACTTTTCCAGGTTGGCGAACTCCTCGCGCGCTATGGTCAGTTTAGCTGAATCCAAGCACCGAGCTTTTGCAAAAACGGGCAGTCCGGTGGTAGTAATAAAATGTTCCACCCCGTGTTTAGCCACGGTCGCCGAAAATGTTGGGACCGTGAGTGCTGGGAACTGAATGAGGAGTTTGTGGAACTTACCACTTGCAGCTGTGACGTTGGCTTGTGCTGTTGGCGGGGCCACTCAAGCTGTACAGGGAATAGAATAAAAAGAGAGTGCATTAACCAGGCGTCTGTTAGCAAGATCAACCAACAAACCATGTGAGCACAAAAAATCAGCCCCTAACATGTTGAAATTGACTGCAGCTATGATGAAAGTCCACTCGAATGTACGGCGGTGTAAAGACAGAAGCAGAGTCCTCTCACCGAAGGTCTTAATTGCCGAGCCGTTTGCTGCTGACACCCCGGGACCACTGGAAGGCGCCAGCCGGTCAGCGGAGGAAGGTGTGATGAAACTCAGCTGGAAGCCTGTGTCCATGAGGAAATGCCTCCCCGAGCGCGCATCCCTCAAGTAGAGCAGCTTGTTCTCCTCTCTGAGGGCTGCAGCTGCTACCGACCCCCGGTCTTGGCGTTTCCCGAGCGCTTGAAATGGCATGGTGGTATGCATTTGCGTGCCTTCTCTGCGAAACGGCAATGGTAGAAGCAAAGGACGTCGTCTGCTCCGTGTTTCCTGGCCCCTGCCGCCGCCATCGTCGGTGAGTCTGGTACTGCAGCCTCTGGCCCCCTGCCATCTCCGGACGTTGCGCTGAGCTCTGCTGCCGCGGCCGTGGCCGCGCGCCGTTTATTGGCATTGACGAGTCGCTGCGCCTCCTGGCCCAGCCCGCGGTAGTCTCGTCGGGCCAACAGTGGTGAACTGGCCAGGGTCACTCTCACCGCTGACGGTAGGGTCCTGAGGAAAAGGTGGGTGAAGATGAAGTGATCGTCATCAGAGTCTTTCAACCTCAACAGCTTCTCCATCAGGTCCGCAGGCCTGTCGCTTTCAAATTTAGTCAGCGCCAGGAGCCCCTCTGCTCGCTCCTCCACCAAGGGGGTAAAGTAATGGATGAGTGCAGCCTTCAACGCGCTGTACTTGTCGCTGTCCGGCGGCTGGTTGATCAGGCTCTCTACCCGCTTGGCTGTGTGGTTGTCCAGCTTTGCAACCACATGGTAGAACTTTGTGTCGTCTACCGAAATCCTCCGGAGGTTGAACTGCGCCTCGACCGCGTTAAACTAGGAGCGCGGATTGTTCTGCCAGAAGTCTGGTAGCTGAACTGTGGCTGCATTCGTTTGGCTGGCTCCTAACGAGTCTGGCTCGGGGGAATTACTTCTGCTCATGATACGTCTTAGGGTCATCAGTGTGGAGAATGTGGAAGGATGAGGCTGAGTTTATTTCACAAGTCAGGTTTATTCACATTCTCCAACATCATCCAAAAACAGAAAGAGAAAGAATCCCCCAACATCTGCCCCTTTTATACCCCAGGACATCAAAGCACACAGTCACATTGTCTTTTAATCCCAAGTCACAATGCGTCTTCTTCCAGGTCTTCTCACCTCCACCTAAAGTCACTGGTGGTCAGGAAATCCCTCAAGGTCATCTCTTTGCATACAAAAGGCCACATTTCACATCCTCCTGTTATCCCCTAGGAGGTTCAGTCCTTTTGTTCCTCTGAGACGTGAAGCATACAATAAGCATACAGTAATATACATGTGAAGCATATGAAACCCACATATGTGTCCCATAATATATAAGATAAGATAAGATAAGATAAGCCTTTATTAGTCCCACAACGGGGAAATTCCAGGATTGCAACAGCACAGGGATAGCAACACTCAGAGCAACAATCAGAAGGCAAGAAAAAAAAAGCAAGCAAGCAAGAGCAGCTAATATACATATGTACATATTACTATAAATATATATATATATACACACACAGACACACAGTGTAGAGCATTGTAGCTGGATGGGATAAATATATGAGTATATAAACACACAGTACGGAGCATTGCAGCTAGATGGAATAAATATGTAAATATATAAACACAGTGCAGAGAAATGTAGCTAGATGGAATAATATGTAGATATATAAACACACAGTACGGAGCATTGCAGCTAGGTGGAAAAATATGTAAATATATAAACACACAGTGCGGAGCAATGTAGCTAGATGGAATAATATGTAGATATATAAACACACAGTGCGGAGCATTGTAGCTAGATAGAATGAATATATAGATATATAAATATAAACATAAACACACCCAGTGCGAAGCATTGTAGCTAGATGGAATAAATATGTAAATGTATAAACACCTCCCTCATGGATCGTCACCTTATCGTGGTGGGGGGGTTTGCGTGCCCCAGTGATCCCAGGAGCTATGTTGTCGGGGGCAATTTGCCCCCGACAACATTGTCGCCAAGGTGGTTAAAAATCTCCTTGGTGGCCGGGCCCCGGGGGTGGACGAGATTCGCCCAGAGTACCTCAAGGCCCTGGATGTTGTTGAGTTGTCATGGTTGACACGCCTCTGCAACATTGCGTGGAGGTCGGGGGCAGTGCCTTTGGCATGGCAAACCGGAGTGGTGGTTCCTCTCTTCAAAAAAGGGGACCGGAGGGTGTGCTCCAACTTTAGAGGGATCACACTCCTCAGCCTCCCTGGGAAGGTCTATGCCAAGGTACTGGAGAGGAAAGTCCGGCCGTTGGTCGAACCTCGGATTCAGGAGGAGCAATGTGGTTTTCGTCCTGGCCGTGGCACATCGGACCAGCTCTTTACCCTCTCGAGAATTCTTGAGGGTTCGTGGGAGTTTGCCCAACCAGTTTACATGTTTTTTGTGGACTTGGAGAAGGCATTTGACCGCGTCCCTCGTGGATTTTTGTGGGGGGTGCTTCGGGAGTATGGGGTATCGGGCTTGTTGTTACGAGCTATTCGGTCTCTCTACGACCGTTGTGAGAGTTTGGTTCGTATTGCCAACTCTCGGTCGGAGTCATTCCCAGTGAGAGTTGGACTCCGCCAGGGCTGCCCTTTGTCACCGATCCTGTTCATAATTTTTATGGACAGGATTTCTAGGCGCAGCCAGGGAATGGAGGGTGTCATGCTTGGTGACCACAGGATCTCATCTCTGTTGTTTGCAGATGATGTTGTCCTGTTGGCTTCATCCAGCAATGACCTACAGCTCTTGCTGGGACGGTTTGCCGCTGAGTGTGAAGCGGCTGGAATGAGAATCAGCACCTCCAAGTCCGAGTCCATGGTCCTCAGCCGGAAAAAGGTGGATTGTCCTCTCCGGGTTGGGGACAGGCTACTGCCCCAAGTGGAGGAGTTTAAGTATCTTGGGGTCTTGTTCACGAGTGAGGGGAAAATGGAGCGAGAGATCGACAGACGGATTGGAGCAGCATCTGCAGTGATGCGGACGTTGTACCGGTCTGTTGTGGTGAAGAGGGAGCTTAGTTCTAAGGCAAAGCTGTCGATTTACCAGTCAATCTATGTTCCTACTCTCACCTATGGTCACGAGCTTTGGGTAATGACCGAAAGAACGAGATCGCGGATACAAGCGGCTGAAATGAGCTTTCTCCGTAGGATTGCTGGACTCACCCTCAGAGATAGGGTGAGGAGCTCAGTTATCCGGGAGAGGCTCAGAGTAGAACCGCTGCTCCTCCACATTGAAAGGAGTCAGTTGAGGTGGTATGGGCATCTGATTAGGATGCCTCCTGGACGCCTCCCACTTGAGGTGTTTCAGGCACGTCCCACTGGGAGGAGACCCCGGGGCAGACCCAGGACTCGGTGGAGAGACTATGTCTCCCAGCTGGTCTGGGAACGCCTTGGTATCCCCTCTGAAGAGCTGGAGCAGGTGGCTGGGGAGAGGGAAGTCTGGGCTTCTCTGCTTGAACTGCTGCCTCCGCGACCCGGACCTCCGGAAAAGCGGTAGAAGATGGATGGATGGATGGATGGATGGATGTATAAACACACACAGTGCAGAGCATTGTTGCTAGATGGGATGAAACAGCACAACCGTCTACTTAGTTATCCTACATGGTATGATTATGTGCCCATACATATTCTCACCCTCCGTAGCTACCGGTATTTTCCTAGTTGTATGCCGGAGGGGACCATTGTGTAAGTCTATTGCATCTTTTGCATTCAAAAAACTATTAGGTTGTTACGTCTTTTTGCTATCTCTGCGAGCAGCCCT
Source organism: Pholidichthys leucotaenia (assembly GCA_020510985.1). Taxonomy (NCBI): domain Eukaryota; kingdom Metazoa; phylum Chordata; class Actinopteri; order Cichliformes; family Pholidichthyidae; genus Pholidichthys; species Pholidichthys leucotaenia. Next base: position 125,381,142 of record CM035846.1, read on the forward strand.
GCTTAGGTTGTACAGTCTGACAGCCGTTGGTAGGAAGGACCTGCGAAACCTCTCGGTTGTGCACCTGGGATGATGTAGTCTGCTGCTAAATGAGCTCCTCAGTGCATTCAGTATGTCCTGCATAGGGCGGAACTCGGACTCCAGCAGAGATGACAGTTTAGCCACCGTCCTTCTCTCTCCTATCTCCTCCACCGGATCAAGGCGCTGCCCCAGGACGGAGCTAGCTTTCTTGATCAGTTTGTTCAGTCTCTTCCTATCGGCTGCAGTAATGCCACTGCCCCAGCAGACCACTCCAAAAGTGATGGCTGATGCCACCACCGTGTCATAGAATGTCTTCAGCAGCGCCCCTTGTACACCAAAAGACCTGAGTCTTCTCAGTAGGAACAGCCTGCGCTGTCCCTTCTTGTAGAGTGCGTCAGTATTGTGTGACCAGTCTAGTTTATTGTTCAGATGAACACCCAGGTACTTGTAGGATGTCACCATCTCAATGTCTGTTCCCTGTATATTTACTGGTGCTGTGAGGGGTTGTCCTTGCCTGCGGCAGTCCACCACCAGCTCCTTAGTTTTCCTCGCGTTGATCTGGAGGCAGATCTGATGGCACCAGTCCACGAAGTCCTGGATAAGCCCTCTGTACTCAGCTTCATCTCCATTGGAGATGAGGCCAACAATTGCAGAGTCATCAGAGAACTTCTGTAGATGGCAGTGTGTTGTGTTGTGTGAGAAGTCCGCAGTATAAAGAGTGAACAGGAAGGGAGCCAACACCGTTCCCTGGGGGGCCCCCGTGCTACTGATGATCGTGTCGGACACACAGTCCCGGGTTCTCACAAACTGAGGCCGGTTCGTGAGGTAGTCCAGGATCCATGATGACAGGTGCTGGTCCACCCCTGCGCGCAGCAGCTTGTCCTTCAGGATCATCGGTTGGATGGTGTTGAAAGCACTGGAGAAGTCAAAGAACATGATCCTCACCGCATTCCCGGGCTTCTCCAGGTGGGACAGAGAACGGTGAAGGAGGAAGATCACCGCATCCTCCACCCCAATGCCATGCTGGTAGGCGAACTGGAGTGGATCCATTGCTGGTTCCACCAGGGGGCGTAGGTGAGCAAGGAGCAGTCTCTCCAGGGTCTTCATCAAATGGGACGTCAAGGCCACCGGTCTGTAGCTGTTCAGGTCTTTGGGGTGGGAAGTTTTTGGTACAGGTACCACACAAGATGTTTTCCACAGCTGTGGTACCCTCCCCAGCTTCAGGCTCAGGTTGAAGATGTACGTCACAATCCCACACAGCTGGTCTGCACAGGACTTGAGGAGCTTTGCGCTGATGCCGTCCGGTCCCGACGCCTTCCTCGCCTTGATCTTCCTCAGCTCCGTCCTCACCTGGGTCCTGGTCAGGGTCAGGATGGGGGGCTGTGTGTTGGGAGTGGGGGGGGTGTTGGTGGAGTGGGGAGTGGGCAGCAGGACTTGATGTCTTTACAGGCAGCAGTGGTTGTTGTGCAATCAGGGGGGAGGGCGGTTGGTCAAACCTATTGAAAAACAAATTCAGATTGTTCGCTCACTCCCTGTCCCCCGTGGCCCGGGGGGAGGTATTCTGGAGCCCAGAGATGGTTTTGAGGTTTCTCCAGACCCCGCTGATGTCGCTCTGTTGCAGCTTGTCCTCCATCTTCCTCCTGAAGCTGTCCTTGCCTTCTCTGATCTTTCTCCTCAGCTCCCTCTGTACGGACTTCAGCATCTCCTTGTTCCCCGACCTGAAGATCCTCTTCTTCTCTCTCAGAAGTGTTTTAATCTCAGGGTTGATCCAAGGTTTGTTATTTGAGCAACACCGTATGGTCTTGGTGGGAACGGATTTGTCCGCACAGAAGCTGAGGTAGCCCGTGAAGGTGTGAATGAGGCCATCGATGTCCTCACCATGTGGATCGCAGAGCTGCTTCCAGGCGGTGGCTTCAAAACAGCCCTTTAGAGTGTCCATTGCCTCCTCAGACCATAACATCACTGTGCGCATGGTCGGGGGTTGTCTGTGCGCTAGGGGTTTGTACACCGGCCGGAGATTAACCAAGTTGTGATCCGATCTCCCGAGTTGGGGGAGTTGTGATGAGGTGTACGCCTCCTTAGTGTTTGCGTAGAATAAGTCCAGTGTTTTATTGTCTCTAGTGTGGCATGTGACATACTGGGTAAACGTGGGTAGAACGGGAGACAGTGAAACATGGTTGAAATCGCCTGAGATGAGGAGAAGAGCATCTGGGTGTTCTGTCTGCAGCCTGCTGGTTACTGAATGGATGACGTCACGCGCTGTCCCAGCGTTTGCCGTTGGATTTGCATAAACAACAATGCAGATCACGTGTGAGTGTTCTCTCGGGAGATATGTAGGCCGCATGCTAACAGCTAGCAACTCAATGTCTTTGCTGCAGTGATGTTGTTTAACAGTGATATGTCCCGGTCTGCACCAGTTGTTGTTAACATACATTATCACTCCACCGCCCCTTGCTTTGCCACTGTCTGGTGTTCGGTCTGCCCGTATCATGTGGAAACCCTCCAGCTCAATGTTAGCATCTGCTGCTAGTTCAGTTAGCCACGTCTCAGTAAACAAAAGGAGAGAGCACTCCTGGTATGTGCTATCGTAACGGCAGATAGCCGCTAGCTCATCTACCTTTCCCAGTATAGAGCGTACATTCCCCATAATAACGGATGGGAAGTGTGGCATGTGACATACTGGGTAAACGTGGGTAGAACGGGAGACCGTGAAACATGGCTGAAATCGCCTGAGATGAGGAGAAGAGCATCTGGGTGTTCTGTCTGCAGCCTGCTGGTTACTGAATGGATGACGTCACGCGCTGCCCCAGCGTTCGCCGTCGGATTTACATAAACAACAATGCAGATCACGTGTGAGTGTTCTCTCGGGAGATATGTAGGCCGCATGCTAACAGCTAGCAACTCAATGTCTTTGCTGCAGTGACGTTGTTTAACAGTGATATGTCCCAGTCTGCACCAGTTGTTGTTAACATACATTATCACTCCACCGCCCCTTGCTTTGCCACTGTCTGGTGTTCGGTCTGCCCGTATCATGTGGAAACTCTCCAGCTCAATGTTAGCATCTGCTGCTAGTTCAGTTAGCCACGTCTCAGTAAACAAAAGGAGAGAGCACTCCCGGTGTGTGCTATCGTAACGGCAGATAGCCGCTAGCTCATCTACCTTTCCCAGTATAGAGCGTACATTCCCCATAATAACGGATGGGAAGGTGGGTCTGTACCTTATACTCCTTGTCCGCCGTCTAACACCAGCTCGACAACCACGTCGTTTTCACCTTATTTCTCTCGGTACGTCGAGTTTTTTCGTCAGCACCGAGTGGCGATTAAATATATATATATATACGTATATATGTGTGTGTGTGTGTGTGTGTGTGTGTATACAAATACATTCATATACATGCATCTATTCTTTCATTAATCATTTATCGCAGAGGACACCTGTGGGGCAGCAACAATTCAAAGCAAAATCTAACACCATGTGAATGTACATTGTAGACCCTATCATAGACCCTAAACTATCTCATCGGCGTCTTCTGGATCCCCATCAGTCGTGGCACAACCTCGTCATCGTCCTGGCAATAGGTGGGCAGGTGGGTCCCCTTGATCTGGGGCGGTCCTTGGAGAGAAGGCCACTAAAATAGATCTTTCTTTTATTTTTATTTTTATTTTTATTCTTTAATCATGGGAATACAACAACATCCACAAAAACTAAGATCAATAAACTAATAATTATACTTATAAGGGCTCCTTGAATTATTTTTTCGCCATTTGCCAAATATATGTTATTAACCCAACTACCTACAAGATTATCAATGCCAGATTAAGCTTTATTGAGCCTTTAGCTCTTATAAAGATTTTCATTTTTCTAAAATTTAAGCTGTATTTTAAAGATATGCAACTTATGGATTTTATAACTATTTTAGTAAATTGATTGATTAATTATGCAAAAGGTTTTTCTTTTTCCTAAACATTAATTGTGCTATATAATAATCAACCAGATCCCGCAATTTCAATAACTTTAATGTGTAAGCAATAAATTAGTGCGTTCAAGATACCCAACTTTGTGTATAATATGGACAGCCCTTTTTATAATATTAGCAATGAATTAAGTGTACTTTTATAATTGTTACCCCAGGCCTCTATACAATAGGTCAAGTATGGAAGTATCAATGAGCAATATGAGATATAAAGTGATTTGTCTTAATTTTATTTATGATTACAATATTTTTGCAACTACTTTTATCATCTAATATTACCTTGTAATAGAAATTCAGTAATTATGCATTTATCTGTTAAAATCACATATTTTGTGTGTGTGTGTGTGTGTTACAACATATAACTGTAACTTTTATCCATATATGAACTTTTAATAGTTTTAATGTTTTAATATGTTTTAATATGCTATATTAACAAGCTGTTTAATGTGTCTATTATATTTTGTGTTCCAAGATAAATTTCCGTCCTCATATGGTTCTCTCATTACTCCAAACGTTCCAGTGTGGTAATCATTCTTAAAAGGCCTGTTATGTCTTTAAACTCATAGCATGCACTGGCAATGTTTGCATATTTTCCTCTTCCCTCCCCCTTTTGTCTGCTCCCAATGGCCAACAAATGTTGTCCCTGAAGAGCAGCCAAATGGGGCAGAGGTTGCAAATTTTTGAAAAAATATGTCAGTTGTGTCCACTTTTGATCCCACCACCACTTTTACGTTTCCTATTTTTGTGTGTACATCTCATATTATATAATTCAAAATCGATGTCTTTTTCTTCATTAATCCATATTTCACTTATTGCAATAATCCTAAATAGGGTGTTAAATTGATTTAAAACTCCTTAATACTATCCTAGTTTGCATAGAGACTCCTACTATTAATATGTATTATTGTCAATGTCTGATACAAATTCATAATTCCATTTAATCGTTGATCATAATAAGCATACTTATTGTTAATATGATTAAAATAATTTACAATAATTTACCCTAATACGCTTCCATTATTAAATAAGGAAAAGGAAGAAAAAAAGAAGAAACACTAAAGAAAAAGCACACAAAATTTAAATTTATCTAATTCCTCCCTTTCTCTAATCATTATTATAATAATTATATTTATATTTCAAAAATTTTATGAAGTATATGTTTATGTTATCATATGTCTTTTTCATCTTTTGCATCTGATTAGAATTTTAGCGTTACAAAAATAATAATTCACGGACTTCTGCCAATGTCCGAGTTACTGGAGACACATTGCATTTGATACAGTGGGACTTGTGCCAGTATCCACTTAATTTTTTGTAAAGCAATTTTAATAAATGTGAAAATCTGTATTGTCTTTATAGCAGATTCTAGATCAAGTCCCACAGTAAACAAATTCAGCTCAAGTTGGACTTTCCTTAAACATTTGGAACTTTTCTCATAGATTTGCATGGTTTTCTTCCTTATCAGTTTACCTTGTTCCTTATATAGGCCTACATGATATTTCCTTTACAATAATCTACAGATACACTGGGGCAAAAAGGTATTTAGTCAGCCACCAATTGTGTAAGTTCTCCCACCTAAAAGATGAGAGAGGTCTCCAATTTTCGTCATAGGTATGCCTCAACTATGAGACAAAATGAGAAAAAAAAATCCAGAAAATCACATTGAAGGATTTTTAATGAATTAATTGGTAAATTCCTCAGTAAAATAAGTATTTGGTCACCTACAAACAAGCAAGATTTCTGGCTCTCACAGACCTATAACTTCTTCTTTAAGAGGTTCCTCTGTCCTCCACTCGTTACCTGTATTAATGGCAGCTGTTTGAAGTCGTTATCAGTATAAAAGACACCTGTCCACAACCTCAAACAGTCAGACTCCAAACTCCACTACGGCCAAGACCAAAGAGCTGTCAAAGGACACCAGAAACAAAATTGTAGAGCTGCACCAGGCTGGGAAGACTGAATCTGCAATAGGTAAGCAGCTTGGTGTGAAGAAATCAACTGTGGGAGCAATTATTAGAAAATGGAAGACATACAAGACCACTGACAATCTCCCTCGATCTGGGGCTCCACGCAAGATCTCACCCCGTGGGGTCAAAATTATCACGAGAACAGTGAGCAAAAATCCCAGAACCACATGGGGGGACCTAGTGAATGACCTGCAGAGAGCTGGTACCAAAGTAACAAAGGCTACATCAGAAACACACTACGCCGCCAGGGACTCAAATCCTGCAGTGCCAGACGTGTCTCCCTGCTTAAGCCAGTACATGTCCAGGCCCGTCTGAAGTTTGCTAGAGAGCATTTGGATGATCCAGAAGAGGATTGGGAGAATGTCATATGGTCAGATGAAACCAAAATAGAACTTTTTGGTAAAAACTCAACTTGTCGTGTTTGGAGGAGAAAGAACACCATACCTACTGTGAAGCATGGGGGTGAAAACATCATACTTTGGGGCTGTTTTTCGGCAAAGGGACCAGGACGACTGATCCGTGTAAAGGAAAGAATGAATGTGGCCATGTATCGTGAGATTTTGAGTGAAAATCTCCTTCCACCAGCAAGGGCATTGAAGATGAAACGTGGCTGGGTCTTTCAGCATGACAATGATCCCAAACACACCGCCTGGGCAACGAAGGAGTGGCTTTGTAAGAAGCATTTCAAGGTCCTGGAGTGGCCTAGCCAGTCTCCAGATCTCAACCCCATCGAAAATCTTTGGAGGGAGTTGAAAGTCTGTGTTGCCCAGCGACAGCTCCAAAACATCACTGCTCTACAGGGATGAGAATCCTCCGTGGATCCGAGGAATTCCTCGGATTTGATCATGTCTAGGGTCATTCTCGTGAATCGTCTAAATTCGAGGAGAATTTTTTTTTTTTTTTTTTTGGGGGGGGGGTCTGTTATGAGCAGCGAGTCGTAGTTTCGATCGGCTGCTCAAATCCACTGCGCAGAACGCGCTACCCAGCGAGATCAGTAATGTAATGTAACAAGGCCACTGATTGGCTGATACTTATTGAAGCAACCAATCGACGATTTTGTTATTCCTTTGTCATATCCCACACGCGGAGCGAAATGCAAATGGCGGACAATTGAATCAACCGAGTTTTCCCGATTTCGTGAAAATGGTGAACCTAAAACTCACGAAAGACAACAAAGCAAGAAGACAAAGGGATAAGGAACAAGTTTCATTGGGAATGGCTCGAAAAAAACCAGAAACATCTCAAAATTGTGGCTACAAGGAGATTGAATTACTTGCTCGTGCTGCGTTCAAAACGATCGATGGACACGGTTAAATTCAGATGCCAGTCAAAGTTCATCACAATCGGCCCCGATTACAGCAATTAGTGATCGGAAGACACATTCCGAGGTAAGATTTTTTTCTCGTTATAAGTAATGCACTTGAGAATTTTCGCGTAGTGAATTTGTTATGAAATAGCATGTGTAAGTTGTGACGTCATGCCTGTTTTGAAACACTATTGATAATTTGAAACACAAATTAAACATCTTTTAGGTTTTACTTACTTTTTTAGATTATCTTTCAAATATTAAAATATACTAATATGCAACTTTTTTATATTCCTAGTAACACTAACAAATGCACACATTAATAAATCAAAATGCTTGCAGAATGTCAGTATATTTTAATAAATGGGTGATGGACTTGGTGATGGAATTTTGTTAATATTTATAATTTATTTTACTTGGTTAAATTATTTTGTCTGTTCTAGAACTATGTAAATGTAATTCTGTGTCAGTTCTAGGGGCGGCTGTGGCGCAGGTGTAGTGTGACCGACTACTGATCGGAGGGTCATGGGTTCAATTCCCACTCTGTCTGAAGTCTGCATCTCAAAGTGTCCTTGAGCAAGACACTGAACCCCCAGTTGCTCCTGGTGGCCAGGCTAGCGCCTGTGTGTGTATGGCAGCTCTGCCGCCATCAGTGTGTGAATGTGTGCGTGAATGGGTGGATAGCAGTATCTGTAAAGCGCTTTGGTCATCCAGAGATGAGAAGCGCTATATAAGTGAACGCCATTTATCATTCTAAACATATTAAATAGTAGTAAAATATAATTTAATATTATTACATCAACATACCATTCAGATATCATAAATTTACACATGTGATGCAGCAGCAGATTAAAAAGGTAAACTATAAATGCATTTGTACTTCTAACTTTAAATTTAAGACCACATTTGAGCATTCTAAAACACCAGATTTCGTTAGCTTCTGGGGGGCCCCCACCAAGGCTCCGCCTTGGATTCAGCTTGGGGGACGCAGGCCTAACTAAGACCCCCGGCTTAGTTTCCTCTTTTTTTCCCAAACCCCATTCTCATCCCTGGCTCTAGAGGAGATCTGCATGGAGGAATGGGCCAAAATACCAGCAACAGTGTGTGAAAACCTTGTGAAAACTTACAGAAAACGTTTGACCTTTGTCATTGCCAACAAAGGGTATATAACAAAGTTTTGAGAGGAACTTTTGTTATTGACCAAATACTTATTTTACCGAGGAATTTACCAGTTAATTCATTAAAAATCCTTCAGTGTGATTTTCTGGATTTTTTTTTTCTTATTTTGTCTCTCATAGTTGAGGTATACCTATGATGAAAATTGGAGACCTCTCTCATCTTTTAAGTGGGAGAACTTGCACAATTGGTGGCTGACTAAATACTTTTTTACCCCACTGTATTTCCTTAAATATCTGGAAATTTATTGATGTAACTTTTAACTTCTCCTACTGAATGTTGTGATTACATTACCAAATGGCTTCATTTGTATTTTTCTCTTCATTATCATTGTCTGTGTGGTGTCCTGCAAACAACGTGGGCTACATTGACAATTGGAGCTCATTTTGGGGAGCTCATCTTAAATAAAAATATAATGTATAAGCATCCCAAAGTGATTAAACAAAAACTGGTAAAATTGGAATTAAACATGAAGCCTCTAAATTGAATGATTTGGCCTCTCTTCCTCCTCATAATTTAACCTCTTGCACTCCGATGTACTGCGGGCGGACACGTCTCTGCATCCTAGAGCGCACGAGGGCGACCTAGAATGCACACTGTGCGTCCTAGTGCTCACTGAAAAAAAACCCTGCATTTCCGTTCTTCCACTACAGACACAGCGGCAAACAGAAAGCCAAAGGAGTGGTTTGAATGGTTTAGATGTGATTGACCTCTCATTCGACTAATAAGAGCCTTGAATTGGGTTTCTGAAACCTTGAACAACCAATGACTGAAAACCTAGCAAGAAGGACCCGCCTACCAACGGCTGCGAATACAGCCGGCCAATTGAAGCACAGAAGTTCAAAAGCATGCGTCCCTTGCATAAAATCTGTTTTGTGCAAGGCTGGGTGACACACAGGCGTTCGCCAGTCTTTTTTTCTTACTACTGTTCTTATTTGTTTTGAAAAATCGTTCGCCAAAACCGCAATCATGGAAGCGCAAAACCGCAATAATGGAATTATGGTTTGACCGGGTCGCGTGACCAGAACCACGAGTCCGTAACAAGCGGACCAGCGTCATGTTCGTCTGACAATGAGGAAGAGAAGTTCGCCAGCGACACTGCTTTTGTGGACAGGTAAGTATTATAAGCTAAATTATTCTTTATCCCTGAAAATTGTAATCAAAATGACTTTTGACCGATCGGTAAATTACAACTGTGCGTCATCGTAACATGAAGATCGCGGCGCACGGGTCCAGTCCGTGTGCCACGTCTGGACCGTGAGCGCCCCCCCCCCCGGCTACTCTTCTGTAGCGGATAGCAGATATTATTGCAGATATTTTAGTACAACTGTGCGTAGTAGACCGCTGCGCACCGTGACCGCGGCGCACCGTCCCCGCAGTCCGTCATATGTCGATGGACGATGTCCGTCCTCTGTAGCGGGGGGGGGGGGTTGTTATCTTCTACATTACAGATATTTTAGTATAATTTTTATTGCACTGTAGGTTATTTTTTCTTGTAAAAAAAAAGCCACACATTTTTTATGTCGCATGCTTCTTTGTGTGTGGGGGCTTGTTTGTTCATTCATTCATTCATGAATGAATACATAACCCCCCCCCCCACACACACACAGCCCTTCACCTTTCATTAGAGCCCAAGATGAAGCTTCTATATTGAATCATTCAAAAGTTACAGACGTTTTTCCAAACTGTGCCATTTGGCACAATTTGGCACAGTTCAAAAACGCCTGGGAACAACCTAAGAAAAAAGCTGTGTAATATATTCATTTTTTGTGGTATTGTTACAAAATTTTGACCTCAGCTGGATAACACTTGGTTCTACATTTCTGTTGCATTTTCCAGCCCGGATCTGACAGCTGTGTGTTATTTGCAAGCATTTGTATCCAAAAAAACACCCAGGCGAAATTTATTTTCTTCAAGTTCAGTATGTTTAGATGACTGTTACTCAGTGGCCGGAGCACTTAGAGAGATTATGAGTGTTTTGCCAAAAAAATTCAAAGTGTTTTCTTTTAAATGAGACCAACCCCATGAAGATGCTGCAAAGGGTTGAAGAACAGCTTTTGATTTACTTTGGGTATGTTATTTTTTGGCGTTTTTAGGGAAATTGACCAGAGTGCAAGGGGTTAAAATTAAATATGGTTTATTAAATATTTGGTCTCTAACTCCTAAGTCTCTGTTAGTCCATGATCTGTTAATTGATCATCAGATTGATTTAATATCCATTACAGAGACTTGGTTAGGACAAGAGGATTATGTTGGGTTAAATGAATCAACTCCCTCTGGTTATTTAAACTGTCAAAATCCCAGAAGTTCTGATCGTGGAGGAGGAGTAGCAACAATTTACCATTCCAAATTACTAATTAATGTAAAGCAAAAAACATGTTATAATTCCTTTGAGGGCCTGGTCCTTAGCATTGGGCACTTTAGCAATTTTAGGCTAAACCCAATTTTATTTGCCATAGTTTATCGTCCTCCATCAACCTACTCAGAATTTTTATCCAAATTTGCTGAATTCTTAGCTAATTTAGTGCTGAAATCAGATAAAATAATTATAGTAGGGGACTTTAATATACATGTAGATGTAGATAGTGGCTGCCTTAATGTGGCATTTAATTCAATATTAGACTCGATGGGGTTTTCTCAGAAAGTAGGAAATTCTAATCATTATCTCCACCATACGTTGGACCTTGTTCTGACATACAGTATGGCATAGAAATAAAAATCTGGTAATGTCTCCTCATAACCCTGTACTGTCAGACCATTGTCTGTTAACCTTTAATTTTACTATTTCTGACTGTTTGGCTCCTAAAGAAAAATATTACTACAGTAGATGCCTCTCAGATGATGTTGTTACCAGATTTATACAGATTGTTTCCTCTATGCCATGTGTCAACACAACGGAAATAAGCTATGGAGAGCTTGCTCCTTCTGTAATTGATAGCATGGTAGATAGTATTACAGCTTCTCTGCATCAGACTCCAGACTTTGTGGCCCCCTTAAAGAGAAAAAAGTCTGATCAGAGATTTCTAACTCCTTAATTCAACACAGAAACTCGTAGCTTAAAACAGAAAACTCGAGGGGGGCGCTGTTGTGCGGTCAATGGAGTAGGACGCAGTTTTGGTGGCTCCTGCCAACTTCGTAAAATATTGTTATTCAGTTGTGCAGTTTTCTAAAAACCCAGTGTTTTTTTCTTGGCTCTTTTTTGCTGTGTATCTTAAGAGATACTTTTGAATTGTTTTGCAATGTCGGGGAAAGGAAAAACCCGCACTATTCAGACGCACCTGAAGCCTTGTTCACAGGCCCCGACTTCAGAGCCGCTAGCTCAACCTGTTGATCCAGCCCCTGTTTTGAACGCTGAAGCTTTGAAAATTGAGCTGCTTTCCTCTCTAAAAGAAGACATCTCTGGTATTATTAAGAAGGAGCTACAAGAGATTATCGGAGATGCTTTGGCACCTCTTAAGGTTGAGTTACAGTCTGTGAAATCACAGTTAGCGAGCGTCAATGCTGCTATTGATGCTAAGTTGGCTAAGCTAACGTGCACTATGAGGGACATGGAAGAAACGCTCACAGGTTATACGGATGACATGACTGACATGAAAACAAGTGTTGAGCGCCTCAATGCTAAGGTTGCTGTGCTGGAAGACAAATGTGAAGATCTAGAATCAAGATCGTGACGCAATAACATAAGGATTATTGGCGTTGAAGAGGGTCCAGACTCTTTTTCTCCTACTGCTGTGGCTGCGTTGCTGAAAAATGCTTTTTCTTTGGATAAGGAACCACTAGTGGATCGGTCTCATCGTACTCTTCAGCCTAAACCTAAACCGGGTGAGCGACCACGAGCCATTGTGTGCAGGCTTCATTACCACAGTGACTGTGTTGATATATTACGGCGTGTGCGAGAGCTCCAGCGGATTAAAGTCGGAGGTATGACTTTGTCGGTCTTTCCGGACTACACCGTCAAGATTGCACGGGCTCGGGCTGCATTCAACGAGGTTAAGCGGCTACTCCGTGGCATTGATGGAGTCAAATATGGACTTCTCCACCCGGCGCAGCTACGCATTTCTTACCAGGGGACTGAAAAGAAGTTTACTTTGCCGGAAGACGCGAAGGAATACGTCAAGACTCTGATTTCTGGGTGAGCTGTGAACCTTTCATTATAATCTTCATATATGCTCGGACTCTAGACTTGTTGCTGTTACCTGGACATTTGCGCTTATTTGCTTTATTTTGGGAGTGTTCATTAGAATCTCTTAGTGTATTGTTGAGTTTAATATTATCATTACTTTTTCTTACTTTATTGTTCAGATTACAATACTGGTATAAAACAGCATGTAATTTAATCATTGCACATATTATAATTCAATTTTTGGAAGTTGGCAGGAGACATGTTTTCCACTGGTATTTTTTTTTCTCTCTGTTTGCTCGGCTTTGCCTCCGAGTTGTTCCTATTTAACTGAGAACAACTTTTCTTTGTGTGTGACACTGCTGTCTCCATTGGTTTTTGGGTGTGTTTTTTTGTTACATGGAGACTTTGGGTGTATTTGTTTTGGGGGTTCTTTTGGGTGGGTGGTGTTTTACCTCTGCTCACAGCAATAGTTCTTGTGTTGGTTGTTTTTTTTTTTGGTACATGTAAATGGCTAGTACCAATATAGGCCATGGTACAGCTTTACTAGGCACATCTTTGCGATTCATTAGCTGGAATATTAAGGGCATGGGTCATCCTGTTAAAAGATCAAAAGTTTTTAACCACTTAAAACATTTAAAATCCTGAATAGTGTTTCTGCAGGAGACCCATCTTCGGATAAAAGATCATCATCGGTTGCACTGCTCTTGGGTGAGCCAAGTTTTTCATTCAGAGTTTGATTCTAAATCAAGTGGGGTTGCTATTCTTATTAATAAAAATGTACAATTCTCAGCCACTAACATTATAGCTGATAAAAACGGCAGATATGTGATAGTTGCCGGTACTTTGATGCAGAAAAAGGTTCTGTTAGTCAATGTATATGCCCCAAATATTGACAATGTTGAATTTGCAAACAAATTACTAAGTAGCTTACCATTTTTGAATTCACATTTGTTAATCTTAGGGGGCGATTTAAATTGTGTCTTTGATCCATTATTAGATCGATCTAATCCCCGTAATCTAAATAAGTCTTTAATGTCTCAAACATTTTCTGATTTCATGACACAGAATGGCTTTGTCGATCCTTGGAGATTCCGCAATCCAACCAGTAAAAAATTCTCCTTTTTTTCTAAGGTGCATCATTCTTACTCCAGGATTGATTACTTTTTTATTGACTGTACTTTAAATTCCTGTGTAGTTTCCTCTGATTATTTAAGTATAATAATATCTGATCATGCACCATTATTATTAGATATTCAGTTGGGTGCCTATAAACGTAGTCTTCCTTCATGGAGGTTTAATTCTCTTCTTTTAGCAGATAAAGAGTTTTGTGATTTTATTTCCAATTCAATTGATGAGTTTTTGTTGTTTAATAAAAATGATTCTACTTCATATTCATTATTATGGGAGACTCTTAAATCCTACCTTAGAGGACAAATCATTTACTACTCTGCTCTTTCTAATAAGAGACGTCACACCAAGTTTTCTGAACTCACTTTAGCTATTAGTAATATTGATCAAAGTTATGCCTTAAATCCTACACCAGAATTATTTAAACAGCGCATAGAGGTACAGTCAGAACTTGATCTAATTTCAACCCAAGAAGCTGAACGGCTATTACTACAAAATCGTGGAACTCATTATGAATATGGCGACAAAGCAAGCCGTCTGTTGGCACATCAGCTACGCCGTCAAGCAAATTCTCGGATTATAAGTAGTATTCAGAATAGTCAACATATAATCACGACAGATCCTAATGAAATCAATGCCACATTTAAAACATTTTATTCCTCATTATATACGTCGGAGTTCCCAACAGATTCACATAACATGAACTTATTTCTTCATGACCTCTCGAATCCTGTAATTGACTCAGACACTGCAAAAAGCCTGGATTCCCCACTCGGCCTTGTTGAAATAATTAACTCAATTGAAGCAATGCAATCAAACAAAGCACCTGGCCCTGATGGGTTTCCCATTGAATTTTATAAAAGATTTACGGAAAAATTAGCACCTTTACTTTTAGCTACCTTTAATGAATCATTAGAACGAGGTATTCTTCCTCCAACTCTAACACAAGCTTCGATTGTTTTACTTCATAAAAAGGACAAAGACCCAACTCTATGTAGCTCTTATAGACCACTATCATTGCTTAATGCTGACGTGAAAGTGTTAGCCAAAGTAATTTCTTCCCGACTGGAGAAGGTTCTCCCTTTGATTATATCTGAAGAACAGAACGGTTTGGTTAAGGGACGACAATTATTTTTTAATATACGCACTCTCTTCAATATAATTTATGCAAAACAGTCATCTGATTCATCAGAAATAGTCATATCGCTAGATGCTGAAAAAGCGTTCGACAGGGTAGAGTGGGAATATTTGTTTGCGATTTTGAGGAAATTTGGATTCAATGAGAAATTTGTTTCTTGGATTCGTCTCCTCTATACATCCCCGAAGGCAAGGGTTCAAACTAATGATATGTTTTCTGATTACTTTTCTCTTGGACGTGGCACACGGCAAGGCTGTCCATTATCGCCCTTGCTCTTCACTATTGCCATTGAGCCTCTGTCCATTGCGTTGCGGTCTTCCAATTTATTTAGTGGGATTTTCCGAAATGGAACTGAACACAAGTTGTCGTTATATGCGGATGATTTGTTGTTATATGTGTCAAATCCAGTTAGTTCTATCCCCAATGTCTTGAGTATTTTAAATAATTTCAGTTCCTTTTCCGGTTATAAATTGAATTTGGAAAAAAGCGAATGCTTTCCTATCAACACGACTGCCTGGGATCTTCAGCAGTCTGACATACCCTTCAAACTTAGTCCCGCAGGATTCAAGTATCTTGGTATAAATGTGACACGCTCTTTCTCTAGCCTAGCTTCAGCCAATTTTTCTCCCCTTATTGTCAAAATAACCTCTGACGTCCAGCATTGGCGAAATCTCCCTCTGTCACTCTTGGGTAGGATTAATGTTGTCAAGATGAATATCTTACCAAAATTCCTTTTTTTATTTC
Organism: Pholidichthys leucotaenia; assembly: GCA_020510985.1. Lineage (NCBI taxonomy): Eukaryota > Metazoa > Chordata > Actinopteri > Cichliformes > Pholidichthyidae > Pholidichthys > Pholidichthys leucotaenia. The sequence goes on from CM035846.1 coordinate 125,396,718, forward strand.
AGTCAGTTCCTCTTTTTCTGCCTAAAAGCTTTTTTGATTCTCTGGATAAGATAATTTGTGGCTTTATCTGGAATGGTAAACCACCTAGAGTGCGTAAAAAATTATTGCAAAGATGTAGACTTAGCGGGGGACTTGCATTACCTGATTTCCAGTCTTATTATTGGGCGGCACATATACATAAAATTTGCTATTGGTTAAAGTCTTTTCGCTCCCCATGGTGTAGAATGGAATTATCATCCTGTCGGGGGTCGTCTATACCTGCATTAATTTTTTCTTCTTTGCCTACAAAACCCTCTTTGTATACGGACAGTCAAGTGGTTCTCAACACATTAAAAATATGGTTTCAGTTTAGGCGGCGCTTTGGTTTTGTATCTGCCTCCTCTTTATGTCCTTTAACTAAAAATCATTTGTTTCCCCCATCTCTCTCAGATTCGTCATTCTCAGACTGGCATGACAGAGGTATTAAACATATAAGGAATTTATATACATCTGGGCTTTTTGATAGTTTTACCAATTTATCTTTCAATTATAACTTACCCGGCACCCATTTGTTTCGTTATTTTCAAATACGTAATTTTGTTTCTAAGTGTTTCTCTAACTTTCCTTCTATCCCTCCTGAGCAGCCCTGGGAAAGTATAGTTTCACATGGTCCACAACATAAAGGGTTGATATCCAAGCTTTATAATTCCACTTTAACATTAAACGATGAATCAAGTGTCAAAATAAAAAATTTGTGGGAGAAAGAATTGGGTATACAGATGACTGATGAGCTTTGGGAGGATGCCATTAACAGAATTAGAACGTCTTCCTCATGCGCTCGTCTTAGCTTGATTCAGTTTAAGGTAATATATAGAGTCCACTACTCAAAACTGAGACTCTCTGAGATTTACCCAGAAGTTGATGGTAGTTGTGATAAATGTAAGGGATCTCCCTGCCACCTTGGCCATATGTTTTTTCTTTGTCCGGAATTATACAGTTTTTGGTCTAGTTACTTTACAATTATCTCCAGGGTTCTTCAAGTGACTCTGCTGCCTTCTCCATTTATTGCCATATTTGGGATTCCTGATTCCTCTGTAGTTTTGAATTCGGTACAAAGGGATATTGTGGCCTTTACATCCTTAATAGCAAGGCGTACTTTACTGCTGCATTGGAAATCTGTCAGATATCCCTCAATTTCCTTATGGCTCAAGGACATGATGTTTTTTCTAAAACTTGAGAAAATTAAATACACTATAAGAGGATGCACAGAAAGGTTTTACCAGAAATGGCAATGTTTTATATCTTACTTTTCTAATCTAAAAGTCTTACCCATCTAATTATGTCAGCATGTGCCTTGTTATATATATATATATTTTTGTTATTTTTTTTTCCTACTCTATTATGTGTATTTGTTTCAAATTATATGCCTGTTGAGGTACTTCCTCTACTGATCTCGTGGGCGGGGGGGGGGGGGGGTGTTGTTCGAGGGGATATTATAAAAAAAAAATAAAAAAAATCTGGTGCTTAAGTGTGTAGTACTTGTTGAGGCACTATTTGATCCTATATACATATACTGTATGTATATGTGCTAAATAAGTGTATCTTTATTTTTTTTTGTTTCAAGAAGTATTATGCTAACTTGTCTGTAATTTCTGAAATTGATTTCAATAAAAACACATTGGAAAAAAAAAACAAAACAGAAAACTCGTCAATTAGGAAAAAAAAATGGCGCTCCACTAATTTAGATGAAATCTATGTAGCTTGGAGAAATCATCTTTTAATTTATAAAAAATCTCTTAGAAAAGCTAGGGCGAGTTATTATTCTGCATTAATAGAAGAGAACAAAAAAAATAAAATAACAAAAATAATCCCAGGTTTCCTCTCAGTACTGTAGCCAGAGTCAGGACTCTGTCAATCCTAGGATTCCCTTGGAACTTACTAGTCAGGACTTTATGAACTTTTTCAATAAAAAAATTTCATCTATCAGAGATAAAATCAATCACATTCTTCCCACCGTTGACTTAAATACAGTAACTACCACAATTTCTTCAATTGATATCTGTCTTAATGAGTTTACTCCAATTGACCTTTTAGGGTTAGACAAAATAGTTTCCTCATCCAAGCCTTCAACTTGTCTTTTAGACCCTATTCCTACTAGGTTATTTAAAGAAGTCTTCCCACTTACTGGTAGCTTTATTCTTCATATAATCAATTCTTCATTAACTTTAGGCCATGTACCGCAGGCTTTTTTAAACGGCTGTAATTAAACCCTTACTCAAAAAGCCAACGCTAGATCCAGGAGCTTTAGCTAACTATAGACCATTCTCTAATCTCCCTTTTATTTCAAAAATCTTAGGAAGAGTTGTTGCTATGCAATTATTTGACCACCTGCAGGGAAATGGTTCACTTGAAGAGTTTCAATCTGGGTTTAGAATCCATCATAGTACTGAAACAGCCTTAGTGAAGGTCACTAACGACCTCCTCATCGCATCTTATAATGGACTTGTTTCTGTACTTGTCCTTTTAGACCTTAGTGTAGCTTTTAATACTATCGATCATAATATTCTACTTGATAGATTAGAACACTATGTTGGACTTAATGGAACTTTGTTGCAGTGGTTTAGATCTTATTTATCTGATAGGTTCCAGTTTGTTCATGTCAATAATGAATTTTCTTTAGTTTATATATATGCTTCCGTTAGGCAACATTATTAGAAAGCACTGTATACATTTTCATTGTTATTTTTTTTTAATTACTTATTTTGTACCCGTAGGTAGATTTGTTTTGCAGTCTGGTGACAAGCCACCAGCTGCCGGTTGCTGCGTGCGCAAGCGCCCCGTATCCCTAACCTGCATGTTTTTGGTATGTGGGAGGACACCTGTTAATGAAACCAGATGATAGTAATCAATTAGCCAAATTGGAAGCCTGTCTTAAGGAAATCAAAGCTTGGATGACTTGTAATTTCTTGCTATTAAATTCAGATAAGATTAAAGTCATTCTTGTTGGTCCAAAGAAACCTTAGAAATACCTTTCCAAATCAAACTTTCAGTTTGGATGCGGTTACTCTTTCTCTTAATAGCTCTGTGAGGAACCTTGGAATTATTCTTGATCAAGATCTGTCTTTCAATTCACATATTAAATTTGTTTCTAAGACTACCTTCTATCTTTTGCGTAGTATTACCAAGATTAGGAGCATCTTGTCTCAGAGTGATGCTGAGAAACTGATCCACGCTTTTGTTAGCTCTAAATTAGATTGTTGCGATTCTTTATCAGGTTGTCCTATAACATCTTTAAAAGGTCTTCAGCTGATCCAAAATGCTACAGCAAGAGTTTTAACAGGTACTAGAAAGAAAGATCATATCTCTCCGGTTCTGGCCTCCCTTCATTGGCTTCCCATAGAGTTTAGAATTAAGTTTAAAATTCTTTAATTTTTTGTAGGGTTCCCCCTACAGTTGAAAGTGCTATGACTGTTATTGTGAAATGGCGCTATATAAATTAAAATTGTGTTGAATTGAATTCATTATTGATCATCTATTGATAATTTTTATGTATTATCTATTTTTTATTATTTTTCTGAGGATTGCTCATTATTTTGCTAATTAATTTCTTTGATACCCCCTTTTTTGATGCATGGAGACGCACGTGCAGCAAATTTACAGGTTATTTGCTTGATTCTTTTACTGAAAGGAAGTGTGTTACCACCTTTAATTTAGATGAAAATTTGTGGGTAGTACAGCTCCTTCAAAATGAGATTTCAATAATCATAACTTCTTTTGTGACGTCTCTTGAACTAATTTACAAATTCCATTTAAGGAAAAGAAAATAGCTGTCTGTGCAGATTTGATATAAGTTAGCACTGATAAATAAGGTCAGTTTGTCCAATTGAACACAGATAGGTTGAATTTGTATAAATGAATAAAGATTGCGTCACACTCTTTCAGTCAGTGGAAAGGTGGACATTTTGCCTAATTAAAATTTGGTTTAATTTCATACAAGGAATGCCTCATTTTATACATTCCTTGGTAAATTATGGGGTAGAATGTAGTCCCGAGGCCCAGCGTGGCCACGGCTGAGATCGGGAAAACACATTCCTTATTACTGTCACATTTCTGAAATATGATGCTGTCACACCAGTATGTGGTGAGTAACATCAAATGTATCCTGCAGTGCAAAATCATATAAAATCATATAAACATTACATTTGTAAAGTCAGAGTCATTTAAATCAGTATACCTTATGTCATTTACAATGTCATACAAAGTCATACTAAGCTTCAAAAGATGCTTATCAATTTAGGGGTCCTTTCTCCTGTGGTCAGTCAATGTCAATGTCAGTTATTATTTTTTATTATTTTATTATATATCGCATATGTCACCAAAGATTTATTAAATTAAAAGGTAATTGGTTGGATATTTTCAGGTTTCATTGATTATTCTATATGATTTTAATACTATATTATTCTATTTTATATTATAATTGTATCTGGTGTATATAATGAGCCAATGTCTGATTCACTGTGTTTTTCCATTGTCTCAGAGCTTGAAAAGGCTGTCTGTTTTTCAGTGTGAGATTAGGTTGAACAAGATTGTAAATAATGATGAAGGTTTCATTGTTTTATCATACCAAGCTGGTACTGTACTGTATGCCTGTAGTTAGGGTGACCAGGTCATGCAGCAGAATGTTCAGTGCTGACCATAGATTAGAAGCTCCAAATGGCGGCTCCAGTAATGATGATGTTATGATTCCTTGTTAATTTGGCAAATCTAATTCCTGGTAAAAGCTTAAAAAAAAAAACTTGAATGCTTTTCCCTTTCCTTTTGAAAAACAAAGAATAAGGAATAGCAGAAAAACCTTTAAATCACACCTACAGTAAAGCTTCCACAATTTGAATGTTTAGTTCACTACTTCCAACAAGTATTCACTAAATATTCTATGAATCAATTAAGGTTTTACCAATTGACATGGGTAATCACTTAGTTTAAAATTATATTCAAACAAAACAATATCCTATATTAAAAGCCTTAGACCAGTGTTGCATTTTAGAATGAATAACTGTAGATATAAACCTAATCTCTGTTTTCAAAAATTTATGACACAAACCCACAGCCTGTGGCATGTTTTTTTTTTTTTTAAGTCTGATTCTGTCTATTCTTATCTAGGTCAGACTGACACAACCCAATAATCAGTCTCAGTATCTATCAAAATTCTTGTGGCATTTCTGTCTTTTCTGTTCATAAATTTACCATCTCCCAATAATAAAAACTTCATCCTCATCTTGCTATTTTCTCCTGGAGGGAAAAGGTCAGGCCTAAGGTCGAAATGTAAATGAGATTGCATATGTCATTTATTAAAAGGTGGGTATAGTATTATTTAAACAAAGCAACAATATAACATACAATTACCAAGACCTTTGTTTGATAATCCGTAGCCTCTGACAAATCATATGCACAAACACATTAATTATCAATCTCTTTTGAACCTCTATGCTTTAAATCATGTGATATAGGGTATACATAAAGCCTTAAGTGATTAGGCATTATTAAGTGACATCATGATATTGTAATATTCAATTAATTTCATCATTGTCATGCTGGTAACATTGATTAAGATGTAAACATTTATACTTAACTTTGTGTTCGATGTGCATGTGGTCATGTCATCACGTCCTGGGTCCTTTTTCCCTGTAAAGTGCACTGTTATGTTTCAGTCAAAGAAAAAAGGTAAGTAATACGTCAAAAATTGCTTAAAAAATATGTAAATAATTTATCACATATGCAACATTAGTTAAAACCCGCAAAGTTAGATTGAAAAAGTAAAACCCCAAAACTTTGCAAAAATACCCATATCTAGATTACTTCTCTTCCACACAGCCTGTTCTCCCCTTTTTTCTAAAACAACCATACACACACAAACACAGAATTGCTTCTTTCCTCCTATCTCCACGAGGTCGAAGTAGGAACCTTCCAAAAAGACAAAACAACCAAACTGCAGCTGCCTCTATCTAAGACTCACACACAAAAAAAATAAAATAACTGTGTTTCTCATTGTCCATTTTAACGTTATCTGGTTCTGTTGCCATTTAATCTGACCGTCTGTAATTATTATAGTCTAGTATCAATATCTTATAACATAGAATAAAGTTATTATTATGATTTTATTTATTTCCACTTCCTCATAACAATATTGCCTCACACATCACCGTGTTTTGTACTATAATTAGTTTAGTTATATAATTATATATCACCTATGAACCGATCGTCCCGATTGGGTAACTTAAAACTTATGCGTTTATTTCACACACAGTAGGTCCTTATCTAATGTGGTAAGACCAACTATATTTTATAGATCCGCCCGTTGCAATTTCTCTAGGAGTTAAAACCTTTTGGTCTGAGCTAAAATACGCTAGGGGTGCCAACAACTCTTTTTGAAATCAAGCAATGATTTCAAGGGGTTTAAACCTTTTGGCAAGGCTATTGCACTTACTAAGTAACACTTTTATGGCAACCCTACTACAGTCGCCTTGAGGTTTAAACCTTTTACTCAGATATGCAATCTCGTTCGGGGTAACTTTGCCTTTCCAGTGGAAGCCTCCTAAATAATGTCCACTGCGGAGTTAAACCGTTTACCCAAGCTATCCCCAGCTCAGCTTTTAGGGCAAGCCGTAACACATCTCGCTTAGCCCACGGCGTCAAAACCGTTTGGAGATTTACTCATTAAACTCAATGCTTATACTTCTCAAAATACCATATCATAAACGCAAATCAAGACCATAGCTCAGTTTCATTCCACAAATAAAATTAGATTAGATTAGATTAGAGTCAACTTTATTGTCATTACACATGTATGAATACAAGGTAACGAAACACAGTTTAGCATCCAATCAGAAGTGCAAAGGACAGCAAAATCACACGTGCATGAGTATTTAATCTCTACAGAAAGGGCGGTCCGCAAACGGACAGGCAGAAATTTATTGAGAAATGTTTTCTGCTCACCTCTTATCATGTTGCGGCCGCCAGTCTGTAGAGAAAAAATCCTCACACCATTTACAAAACTAAAACTAAAATTTATCCTCGTAACCGGGCAGAAACACCAAATTGTTGAGTTGTGGGGAGCGTGAAATAACAAGGCTGAATTATTTCTCAATTCAGGTTTTAATGTAGCGTTCACATCCCCAGCTATCTCTCAGGAACAGAAGAGAGTGAACTGCATCAGAACCCCCACATTTATACATACAACATCAAAGGAAGAATCACATCTCACTGTCAAAATCCCCTATTGACCATAACTCTCCCCAAGTCCTTCAGTCCTCCGCCTGGCTCCCAGGAGGTCAGGAAGTCCTTTCAGCTCCTTCTCGCAGTACCTCCGTCCTCTTGTCGTTATCCACAGGCGGTCCAGACATATTGTCCCATCCAAGACGTGAGGTCAATCCACACATGCAATCTCAAGCATCTCACTTGTGCTTAAACATATGTAGGTGAAAATACATGAGCTACATAACCCCCCCCCAAACGTCGAAGAATGGACAATATCTCAGAGTTCACAACACATGACAACATCAACAGCATATTCAACACAACATGATCACATCACACATCAGTCTGTACGCCGTCTGGGCTTCAAGCGTCTTCCAAATCTGCTGTAAGCAGGCTTCGCCGTCCTTGCGGCGCCGTCCTGCAAGGAATCTGCTAACTGAGGAAGAGAATGGTTATTTGATCCCTGCGGGGGCTCCGGGACGTGTTCCCTGGGGGGTCTGCCACGTCGGGGTGCCCTCGCCACCCGTACAGACTCGTCGTTCATCACAAAAGCAGGCTTTAGTCTGTCAATACTAATTGTTTCCTTTCTGTCCCCCAAATCCAGCACAAAATGCTTACCACCCATTTCCAGCACTCTAAATGGACCATCATATGGCGGGCGGAGGCCCGGTTGTAAAGTCTCGTGCCTGACAAAAACGAACTCAGCATTTTTTAAAGCTTTGGGAACGAAAACACGCGGAAAAGTGTGATGAACGGGGCCCGGGAGCATGTCCACTCCCGTGCCAATCAGTGACCCCAGAGTCGGGGGGCGTCTCGGCGCCGAATGCTCTGATAGGAACTCACCGGGCAGCCTGAGAGGTTGTGCAAAAACTAACTCCGCTGGGGAGGCATTTAAATCCTCCTTGGGTGCAGAACGCAACCCCAATAAAACCCATGGTAGTTTGTTTACCCAATCTGCATCCATAAGCGACGCTCTGAGGGCTGCCTTCAAAGACCTATGAAAACGCTTGCATAAACCATTAGCCTGGGGGTGATAAGCGGTGGTGCGATGAATTGTTGCTCCTAAGCTGCTGGCCATCGCTGACCAAAGCTCAGAGACGAACTGAGGCCCTCTGTCGGACGTAATATCCGACGGAACCCCGAAACGCGCTACCCAGGCCGTCAAAAATGCGCGAGCCACCTCTGCGGCCGTGGTCGATGTCAGTGGGACCACTTCTGGCCAACGTGTGGTCTGGTCCACCATTGTCAAAAGATGTGTGAACCCCTGCGATGACGGCAGGGGGCCCACGAGATCGACATGAACATGATCAAATCTCTTGGCCGGAATGTGGAACGGTTCTAAGGGGGCCTTAGTGTGCCTGTGAATTTTGGCCCGCTGGCAAGCCATGCAGGTCCTTGCCCACTCTTTCACGTGCTTGCGCAGGCTCTGCCAAACGAACTTCTCCGCTACCATTTTCACAGAAGCGCGCACTCCTGGATGTGCCAGGGAGTGAACCGAGTCAAAAATGCGGCGGCGCCACGTGGCAGGAACTACTGGGCGCGGCCGCCCAGTCGATACATCACAGATTAGGGGTGGCATACGGGTTTGTAAACACCTGCTCTCCAGCCTTAACCCTGTTGGTCCAGACTGGAGCGTGCGCACGTCCGCATCTCTACCCTGTTCCGCTGCCATGGCTGCGTAATCTATCCCCACGTGAACTGGGGCCGCGTGCGCTTCCGCGCTGTTATTTTGCCCTGCGGCCGCGGTAGTATAATCTGCCTCCGCGCGCACCGGTGCTGTCACCGCGCGAGAGAGGCAGTCTGCCACTACATTGAGTTTACCCGCTACATGCTGAATATCAGTGGTAAATTCCGAAATTGCGGCCAGCTGCCTCTGCTGCCGGCCCGACCAGGGCTCTGAAATTTTGGCCATCGCAAAAGTGAGTGGCTTATGGTCGACAAATGCAGTGAAACGCCGACCTTTCAGCCAGAACTGAAAATGGCGAATGGCTAAGTGGAGCGCTAACAGCTCTCTGTCAAACTCGCTGTATTTCCGCTCGGCCCCGTGCAAGGATCTGCTGAAAAACGCCAGCGGCTGCCAAACCCCGGCAACCTGCTGTTCTACAACCGCCCCTATGGCCAAGTCTGACGCGTCCGTGGTGAGCGCAATGCGGGCCGTTGGGTCTGGGTGAGCTAGTAGTGCAGCGTCAGCGAGGGCTTTTTTAACCTCCACGAATGCGTGCTCCCGCTCCGGGGACCACTCGATCGTACTGGAGGGTTTTTGTTTTTTAAGCGCGGCGTATAATGGTTGCATGAGATGCGCTGCGTGGGGTAGGAAACGGTTATAAAAATTCACCATTCCTAAAAACTCCTGCAATGATTTGACCGTTTGTGGCCGGGGAAAATCTGCCACTGCGCGTACCTTGTCCGGTAAAGGGACCGCCCCTTCTGGGGAAACGCGATGCCCCAAAAAATCAATTTGTGCCACACCGAACTGACATTTGACTGGATTAATTATTAGTCCGTGCTCTCCCAACCTCCGGAAAACTGCAGTGAGGTGTTTTTCGTGTTCCTCCTCGGAAGTACTGGCGACTAGAATGTCGTCGAGGTAAATGAACACAAAAGGGAGATCGCGTAACACGGCATCCATCATACGTTGGAAGGTTTGGGCGGTGCCTTTGAGGCCAAACGGCATACGTAAAAACTCAAAAAGGCCGAACGGGGTTATTACTGCTGTTTTGGGAATGTCCTCGGGCCGAACCGGGACCTGATGATAGCCGCGGACAAGGTCTATTTTAGAAAAAATGCGCGCCCCCGCCAAATGCACCGAAAAATCCTGGATGTGTGGGATGGGGTAGCGGTCGTGTGCTGTGGCGTTGTTCAACCTGCGGTAATCACCACAAGGTCTCCATGAGCCGTCAGCTTTAAGGACCATATGCAGCGGAGAGGCCCATGGGCTTTTTGAACGACAAATAATGCCCAGTCTTTCCAGGTTGGCAAACTCCTCACGCGCAATGGAGAGTTTAGCTGCATCCAAGCGCCGAGCTTTCGCGAAGACGGGTGGGCCAGCTGTGGTGATAAAGTGCTCCACCCCGTGTTTCGCAACTGTTGCCGAAAATGTGGGAACCGTGAGTGCTGGAAACTGGGTGAGGAGTGTGTGAAACTTACCGCCTGCTGTGGCGACGTGGGTCTGTGCTGGTGGCGGGGACACTCGAGCTGCACAGGGAATTGAATAAAAAGATTGCATTAACCAAGCGCCTGTTAGCAAGATCAACTAACAAACCATGTGAGCACAGAAAATCAGCACCTAACATGTTGAAACTCACCGCCGCTATGATGAAAGTCCATTCATAAGTGCGGCCGTACAAGGACAGAAACAAAGTCCTTTCCCCGTAGGTCTTAATGCTCGAGCCGTTCGCAGCCGTTGCTCTGTCACCACGGGGGCCAGCCAACCAGTCAGCATAGGTCGGGGTGATGAAACTCACTTGGGCTCCGGTGTCTACGAGGAAGTGCCGCCCGGAGTTCGTATCCGTGATGTAGAGCAGCTTATTTCGTTCGCCGAGAGCCGAAGCTGCTACCGACTCCCGGTCCTGGCGTTTCCCGAGCTCTTGAAGCTGCACGGTGGCACACACCTGTGTGCCTTCTCTGCGAAACGCCGGTGATAAAAACAGAGGCCATCTCCTCCGCTGCGTCGGGGCCGCGCCGCTGCCATTGCTGGTGGGATGGATTCCGCTGTCTCCGGCTCCTCGTTGCCTCGGGTCGCCGCACCTAGCTCTGCAGCTGCCGCTGTGGCCGTCTGCTCACCACAGGAGTCGAGGAGCCGCTGCGCCTCTCGGGCCAGCGCACGGAAGTCCCGCTGGGTCACACAACGCATGCTGGATAGAGTCCCTCTCATCTCCATCGGGAGGTTCCTCAGGAAGATGTGCTTAAAGAGGAAATCATCGTTGTCTGATTCCCTCAGCTGCAGCATGTCTTCCATCAGGTCGACTGGCCTGCGTCCTCCTCGGTCGTGCATAGCCAGGAGTCTCCTAGCCCTCTCTTCGGCTGAGGGCGTGAAACACTCGATGAGGGCAGCCTTCAACTCGCCGTACTTGTCGTGAGCGGGTGGCTGCTGCACCAAGCTCCGCACGCATTGAGCCGTGCGGTTGTTGAGCTTTGCGATGACGTGGTAAAACTTAGTGTCATCTGCCGTTATTCCCCCGAGTGCGAACTGTGCCTCAGCCTGGAGGAACCACGAGTCCGGGTTGTCTTGCCAGAATTCTGGCAGCTTGATGGAGACGGCGCTCGCTCGGGCCGGCTCCGACGAATCTGGCTCGGGGGAAGAGTCTCTCGGCATTCTCACGTCACTGGTCACCAATGTGGAGAGCGTGAAATAACGAGGCTGAATTATTTCTCAATTCAGGTTTTAATGTAGCGTTCACATCCCCAGCTATCTCTCAGGAACAGAAGAGAGTGAGCTGCATCAGAACCCCCACATTTATACATACAACATCAAAGGAAGAATCACATCTCACTGTCAAAATCCCCTATTGACCATAACTCTCCCCAAGTCCTTCAGTCCTCCGCCTGGCTCCCAGGAGGTCGGGAAGTCCTTTCAGCTCCTTCTCGCAGTACCTCCGTCCTCTTGTCGTTATCCACAGGCGGTCCAGACATATTGTCCCATCCAAGACTTGAGGTCAATCCACACATGCAATCTCAAGCATCTCACTTGTGCTTAAACATATGTAGGTGAAAATACATGAGCTACAGAGTCTAGAATACCTTAAACCCCAGTTCTTTGATACGACGGCCAAATAACCAGGGTGGGAGATGAAGTATATTTTCCTATTTTTTACTGAAAGTGAGATATGGTTACAAGCAGTGCTGGGACACACCTCTTTAGGCAATTCCTTGAGCGAGTGTGCCACTCCAAAATGGAGTCCTATGGTTTTTATAGCCTGACCACCCCCCTCATGCAAGAGGGAGGGGTTTTTACCTCATTGTATCTGTAACATATTTTATGCTTACGTGTCAGCTCAGCTGTGTACAGAGCTGATTCTAACTGATTTCAACGAATGAATTACGGGGTGTAATCTAAACTCTGCAGTGTAGCGTGTAAAGCAAGCAGATAAAGAAATGAGTGAGAGAGAGAGAGACAGAGAAATCAAGTCATTTTATCAACAGACACAGTTGACTGACTGTGTCTCTCTGTGCCCAGCTGTCTGTGCCCAGCTCTCTGCCCTGACTTTGTTGTCCCTAATGAAACAATTATTAAACATTTCCATAAACTCCTCATTCCTTTATATGGACATTTTTCAACAAACTGCCTTAATATCATTGGGATCTTTCTACTTACTTGTTGTTTCATTGCACTGAAAAATGACCGCATGTCTGTTACTTTTCTTTTCTCTGCCATAACTGGACTATGTAAAACATGCCGGCAGACTTTGGACAAATGAGATGAAAAATTTCTTTTCATGTTCTGTATGTGACTGTTGAAAGCATGGATTGATAAATAACTTATTAACCGTTCGCTCATTAAGCTTTCAGTGCACTTACTTACTCCTAACCGCTCTCTGCCTCACTGTCAGCGTGTGTGTAAGGATCCGCAGCAGCCCCACCTGCAGGGGAGAAACAGATTGGACTAAACCACTGTGAGGATGGGGGGGTTCTAATCTTTCAATAGTTATAAATGTCAAACAGTGTGTTTTTAAGTCACACCACTTGTATTGTGCCTTCAATGAACATTACTTTGCTGTTCAAATAAAACATGTTTGTGTTTACAATGTGATTTTTTGGGGGGGACAGCTTTATGGAATGGGGGGACATGACCCCTGCGTCCCCTCCGGGATTTACGCCCCTGGTAGGCATGTTTGAGTTGAGCAGCTTCATCTCTGAGGTTCCAGTGAGAATTCGACAAAAACCTCGCGGTGTTTTAGCTTAATCAAAATATAGCTTTATATCAGGATTAAAAGCAAATAAACCAAGTAATCTGGTTGTTGTTCTGCAGTTTATTTGTGGATGCTACCCTTTTGATGAGCTAAGTAGTACATTTTAAAGTTCTTAAAAATACTTTTTAAATATGAATAATTACCAAGGATAGTTCCTTCTTTCTTAAATTGTAAACCGGGAAATCCAGCAGGTTCAGAAAGGCTAAGAATGAAAGCAAATCCATCTTTGTTAAGTGTCTCCTATTGCTGTGGTGAGCATTGCTGATCAAACAAATCTCACAGTAGATGAATGGATCCTGAAAAGCAAAACAAAACAAAATGTAAAGCAAAAGCTAAAACAAGACGATAGTTGTCGTTAAAGTATTTCTCTTTGAACGCAAGAAAAAGTTTGTGATGTTTTTGGTGCTGAAACGTGAAGCCTCCAGCCAAATCCTTTTGGGCTCAGCAGAGGAGAGGATTTAGCTTCTCTAAGATGTAGGAGTGGTTCTCGCTTCAGAAATGAAGAAAGGGTTATTAAAGCCACTTGATTGTTTTGATCCAAAATAACCCCATTAAGCAGAAATGTTCTATATGCACCTGTAAGAAGCACCTTTTCTGATCTCAAAGACCGCTCAAAGCACTTAACTACAGTAACTATTCTAGAGACAGATACCTAGGGCCAAGTTAGGATCACCAATTAACCTAATGTGCATGTTTTGGATTGTGTGAGGAAACCCACACAGCACAGGGAGAAGGTGCAAAGTCCACACCTTCTGCTAACCACTGTTTTACCATGCTGTGGTGACCAGCTTTTGTCACTGTGTGTAGGGGGAAGGCATCATGAGGGCTTCCACCCGTCACCTGCAGCAGCTCGCCATCTTCACTACTGTGGTAACTGGTGGAGGGGTTGGCACAATGTACCTTTTGCTGCAGAGTGAGTATAAATTTTGTGTGTTTTTCTAAACTACAGCCAGTATGCCTGCATTGTTCACTAACGAAGACTAAACATCACCATAGATCAGTAACTTTACCAGCTTCTCTTTTGTGTCTCTCCTCCATCTATTCTGATCTGCTTCATGTCAAGTGCAGCTCTTGTCTTCCTAAAAATATAAGCTGCTAAAGCAGTACTTTTATCATCTTATAACTCTTTAAATGTTTTGCGCTTTCTGTTGTCCATTTAGAGAAATTTGCTGATTCGGACTACCACATACTAGCTGTGCAGCAGCTGAAAGCATGTCCCGTTGCCATGGAAAGCCTGGGGGCCCCACCTTTAAAAGTCCACAACATCCATCTGACAGACAGACACAACCGTGTGGATCAATATACTGCACAGGTATAAAGTTGGAGACAACACTGTAGTTCTGCTCCTCAGGAGCCTCATATTCTATCCTAGCACTTTGGTTGTTCACTAAAGATTGGACTCACAGTTGGTTTGATTTCCAACTAACCATTTTTGTTTTTCTGGCTGCAATATAAACTGGCCCATTAGCTGTTAACATAACTTTAGCCACTGCATTAGAAACAGACATCTTCATTCTGGTTTAAAGGAGTCATGTAATGCAGTGTTTTTCAACCTTTTTTGAGCCAGTGTACCCTTTATACATTGAAAAAAATCCCACGACACACCACAAACCAAAAATGTTAGAAAATAACACATTGTCGCCTATTATAGCATATGTAATGACAATTTAGCCATGTAATTTGTTTCTACTCAGTGTGAAATGCGGTGCGATTATATACAAATTCATTTTAAATTGTGAATATGCACATTTGCTCCAGGCAATATGAATATATCAAAAGTTGCATTAACACAAGCTGGATTTTGTTCAACTCAGGCCAAAACTTTGCTTGATGCTTGGCCACGATAGCCAAGAAGAAGAAGGAAGATTGTGCTCATGTTGCCCCCCACTGACATGGAAGAGTTACTGCAGGCACCAACGCACAACAGCAACAAATTGTTTGCAATTTTTTGGACCAATTAAGTGAAATTAGACAATTTCCTGTGACACCCGGACATTGTCTCATAACACCCCTATTGAAATTTATTGATATAATGCATTCTTTCCACATGTTGACACAGTTTCCACAGGTCTTAATGAAATGTTCAATTTGTGCTTTGGTCAAAATTCCTCAGTGTTTAATTAGAGCAGTACCATTTGATCCATCTTATGCAGCCTTCCTCAGAGCAGCTCGTTCCAGGTAGTGATGGATGAATTAAAGCTTTTTGATGCACCAAACCACTTGGAAGCATTTAACGTGAAAATGAGTCACTGTGTAGAGGAGCTGGGCAATGAAGAGGCAATTTGGTTTATAAGCGAAGTTTTAATGTTCAGCTCTTCTAACAAGTCTCATCTGGTGCAGAGAGCGGCAGAAGGGAAAAAGAGACAGAATTTCGCCAACTCACTGATTATATACATGCACACAACAAAAGACATGCATAACAAAGGCTGACATCCCTCATTATCTTAATCCCCCCATTGTCTTGGTATTTCCTCTCCTCGTCTTGGGAGGTGATGGTAATTCCTCTCCTCGCCTTGGGGGGTGAGGGTGGCTCGTCCGGTCTCCCCCGCCGCGTCCGGGAACGTCTTTGTTCTTCACTCGGCGGGTGAGATTCCTTTGTCCTTTCAGAGGTGTGAAGTTCCTTACATATGCAATCACCAAACATTTCCACATGCTCTAACATATGTAGGTTATGGAATATATGGTTAATATAGACCACAGGCCCCCCAAACAACTAAGAAAGGACAACAGAAAGGTTCACAGTCTAGGATAGTTATTACGACATACTACGTGTTACAGCTGTTGCCACGGAAGAAACTTTCCAGCAGCCATGCTCCTAAGAGAGTTCAGTGGTAAACATAGCAGCATAGTAAAATCATAAGTCAGTCCTAAACTGTTGCAGCACAATTAGTGAATAATTGTGGAGTGGTTGGTGTCAGTCCCTGTGCTGTCTGGGTTTAATTCTTCTCCCAAAACTGCTGTAGGTTGGTTTAGGCGTCCTGCTGGGACCTTCTTGTGAGGAATTTGCAGTGTGGGAAGGAGAGAGGTTATTTGTTCCCTGCCTGGGGGCTGAGTCTTTTCTCTTTGGGGGTCTACCTCACCGAGGTGCTCTCGCCAACTGTGCAGGTTCGTCTTTCAACAAGAAGGCAGGTTTAAGTCTGTCAATGCTGACTGTTTCTTTTCTATCCCCATAATCAAGCACAAAGTGTTTATCACCATGTTCCAGCACTCTGAATGGCCCATCGAATGCTGGGCGTAAAGTTGGTTTTAGAGCTTCATGCTTAACAAAAACGAACTCAGCGTTTTTTAAAGTTTGAGGGACAAAAACCCGTGGGAAGGAGAGATGAGCTGGACCGGGGAGAGAGTTCGGTCCGTTGCTGCCTAAAAACCTTGGGACTGGAAGGCGCCCTGGCTCTGGGTTCTCTGGCAGAAATTCACCTGGGAGCCTGAGAGGTTGTGCAAAAACTAATTCTGCGGGAGAGGCATCTAAATCCTCTTTAGGTGCAGCACGTAACCCCAATAAAACCCAGGGAAGTTTATTTACCCAATTTGTGTCCGTTAGTGAGACTCTGAGGGCAGCCTTTAGAGACCTGTGAAAACGCTCGCATAACCCATTAGCCTGAGGGTGATAAGCGGTGGTGCGATGAATTGTTGCCCCTAAGCTGTTGGACATGGCTGACCAGAGCTCTGAGACAAATTGAGGCCCCCTATCGGACGTGATGTCTGATGGGACGCCGAAACGTGCCACCCAGTTTGTCAAAAAAACGCGAGCGACTTCCTCCGCTGTGGTTGCCGCTAGAGGGACTGCCTCTGGCCAGCGTGTGGTGCGGTCTATCATTGTTAACAGGTGTGTGAAACCTTGGGAGGAAGGTAGTGGCCCCACAAGATCGACATGAACGTGGTCGAACCTTCTAGCAGGGATTGGAAAAGGCTCCAGAGGGGCTTTTGTGTGTCTGTGTATTTTGGCGCGTTGACAAGAAATGCAAGTTTTTGCCCATTCTTTTACGTTTTTGCGCAGGCCTGGCCACACAAACTTTTCGGCGACCATTTTAACCGAGGCGCGCACACCTGGGTGCGCGAGGGAGTGAATTGTGTCAAAAATACGGCGGCGCCATGTAGCTGGTACTAACGGGCGAGGTCGGCCGGTTGAAACATCGCATATTGGGGGGGCACGCCGTCGCGTAAACCCTTTTTCTCCAGCCTTAACCCTGTTGGTCCAGACAGGAGTGCGCGCACGTCCGCGTCACTGTTTTGTTCCTCTGCCATGGCTGCATAATCTATCCCTTCATGGATAGGTGCTGCGTATGTGTCTGCGTTAGTGAAGAGTTCTGCTGCTGAGGCAGTATAATCTGTCTCCTCGCGCTCTGGTGGTGCCACAGCGCGAGAGAGACAGTCCGCTACTACGTTAAGTTTGCCTGCCACGTGTCGAATGTATGTGGTGAACTCTGAAATCGCAGCTAGCTGTCTTTGTTGCCTGCCTGACCATGGTTCTGAAATTTTAGCCATAGCAAAGGTGAGCGGTTTATGGTCTACAAAAGCCGTGAAACTCCGCCCTTCCAACCAGAACTGGAAGTGGCGGATGGATAAATGAAGCGCCAGCAGCTCTCTGTCAAAAGTGCTGTATTTGCGTTCAGTTTGGTTTAGCGATTTGCTAAATGGTAAATGGTAATGCTAAATGGTAAATGCTAAATGCTAAAGGTTGCCAGACCCCGCTGACAAGTTGTTCTACAACTGCCCCTATAGCTAGGTCTGAAGCATCTGTGGTTAGTACAATGCGGGCCAAGGGATCTGGATGAACTAACAATGTGGCGTTAGTTAGGGCGTTTTTTACTTCCGCGAAAGCGCGTTCGCGCTCCGGGGTCCATTCGACCGCGTTGGAAGCTTTCTTTTTTTTGAGCGCGTCATATAGGGGTTGCATGAGCTGAGCTGCATGGGGGAGAAAGCGGTTGTAAAAATTAACCATCCCTAAAAATTCCTGTAGTGATTTGACCGTTTGCGGCCGTGGAAAACCTTCTATCGCATGCACTTTGTCTGGAAGTGGAACTGCCCCCTTCGGAGAGACTTTGTGTCCTAAAAAATCAATTTGCGATACGCCGAATTTGCATTTGGCTGGATTGATTATTAGCCCGTGCTCTTCTAGCCTTTGAAAAACCGTAGTGAGGTGCTGCTCGTGTTCTACCTCAGACGAGCTGGCTACCAGCATGTCGTCGAGGTAGACGAAAACAAAGGGGAGGTCGCGTAGGACCGCGTCCATCATTCGTTGAAAAGTTTGAGCAGCACCTTTGAGGCCGAAAGGCATTCGCAGGAATTCAAAAAGGCCGAAAGGGGTTATTACCGCTGTTTTAGGAACATCTTCTGCTCGGACTGGGACTTGGTGATAACCGCGGACTAAGTCTATTTTTGAAAAAATGCGCGCACCCGCTAGATGTAGTGAAAAATCTTGAATGTGAGGGATTGGGTAACGGTCATGCGCTGTAGCGTTGTTTAGTCTGTGGTAATCTCCGCACGGTCTCCAAGAACCGTCGGATTTCGGAACCATGTGAAGTGGTGAGGCCCAGGGGCTCTTTGAGCGTCTAACAATGTCCAATTTTTCAAGAGTTGTAAACTCGTCCCGTGCTATGTTGAGCTTGGCCGCGTCTAAGCGGCGAGCTTTGGCAAAAACGGGAGGTCCCATTGTGGGAATGAAGTGTTCAACCCCGTGTTTAGCCACAGTGGCTGAGAATTTGGGGATTGTGAGTGCTGGAAATTGGGTGGGGAGTTGCTCAAACTTACCTCCTGCCGTGGTGACGTTGGCCTGCACAGGTGGTGGAGAAACTCGAGCTGAGCGTGGAATAGAAGCAAAAGACAGTGCATTAACCAGGCGCCTATTTGCTAGATCCACTAATAACCCATGTGCACACAAAAAATCTGCGCCTAACAAGTTAAAACTCACCGCCGCTACAACAAATGTCCATCTGTAGCTGCGGCCGTGGATGAGGAGGTGCAGGCTCTTTTCGCCGAACGTGTCGATGTCAGAGCCGTTGGCTGCGACTGCTCCGTTGCCCCAGGTGCCCATGGCTCGATCTGCGTGGGAGGGCATGACGAAACTCAGCTGAGCTCCTGTGTCGATGAGGAACTGCTTGCCTGTGTGTCCATCCGTCACGTATAACAGCTTATTTTTCTCGCCGAGAACCGCTGCTGTTAACGGCTCTCGGCTTTGGCGTTTCCCGACATCGTAAATTTGCAGGGGGGAACGCATTTGCGGGCCTTCTCGGCGAAGCGGTGGTGATAATAACAGACGTCGCTCTGTCTGTTACGTTTTGGTCGCATCGCTGTCACCGTGGCCTGGGTCTGCTCCATGGGTTGTGGCTCCTCGTGGCTCGGGGCGTCAGCTTTGAGGTCTGCGGATGCTGCTGTGGGTGTCAGCTCCTTGCAGGCGTTGACGAGCCGATGAGCTTCGCTGGCCAGTGTGCGGAAGTCTTGGTGGGTGTTGCACTTCATGCTGGCGAGTGTCCCCCTCATGTGTGGCGGCAGCGTGCTGAGGAAAATAAACTGGAAGAGGAAGTTGTCGTTGTCCTCCTCCTTGAGCTGCAGCAAATCCTCCATGAGGGCCTTCGGATTGCCCCCTCTGTGGCCGTAGACCGCCAGGATCTTCTCGGCTCTTTCTTCCGCTGATGGGACGTACTTCGCCACGATGGTCGCTTTGAGCGTCTCGTATTTGTCCCGGGCCGGTGGTCGCCGGATCATGCTCCGCACACACTTCGAAGTGGCGGAGTCGAGTTTGGAGACGATATGATAAAACTTAGTATCGTCAGCCGTGATGCCCGCCAGTATAAATTGGGCTTCAACCTGCTGAAACCAAGAGGCGGGGTCCTCTTGCCAGAAGTCTGGCAGCTTGACAGCGACGGCGTTCGTGCACACCATCACTGCTGTGCCCGCCGGGTGAGAGTGCCTTGCCTCGGCTCTCACGGCGGTGCTGGTGCTCGGTTGAGCCCTCTCAACCTCTTCTGCTGGGGGGAACAGCTGTCCGTCTGCTCCCTCGTCTGCGTGACTGCTGGCGTCTGCCTGAGTCGCCACGGATGAGTCGCTTGTGGGAGAACGCCTCCGGTCCATACTCGCGTCAAGGTCACCAGTGTAGAGGAGCTGGGCAATGAAGAGGCGATTTGGTTTATAAGCGAAGTTTTAATGTTCAGCTCTTCTAACAAGTCTCATCTGGTGCAGAGAGCGGCAGAAGGGAAAAAGAGACAGAATTTCGCCAACTCACTGATTATATACATGCACACAACAAAAGACATGCATAACAAAGGCTGACGTCCCTCATTATCTTAATCCCCCCATTGTCTTGGTATTTCCTCTCCTCGTCTTGGGAGGTGATGGTAATTCCTCTCCTCGCCTTGGGGGGTGAGGGTGGCTCGTCCGGTCTCCCCCGCCGCGTCCGGGAACGTCTTTGTTCTTCACTCGGCGGGTGAGATTCCTTTGTCCTTTCAGAGGTGTGAAGTTCCTTACATATGCAATCACCAAACATTTCCACATGCTCTAACATATGTAGGTTATGGAATATATGGTTAATATAGACCACAACTGCCTCAAACTCTGTGATACAGTCTTGAACAGTGACCTCTGCTAGCTGTGCGTAAATACTGCATCTGACTGAGAGTTGAAGAAAACCCACAATAAGATTCAAAATGTTATGGGCTCACAGATTCCTGTTTGATCAAGTATGCAATAAGTTATTTTCTGAAAACTGGGTAAAATGTTTATATGTCCTTCATAATATAATTTTGACACATGCATGATGTCACGAGGCCTTATTTTGGAATGACCACATTATTTTTTGGCAACCCGAAGCAGGTATCACATCACGTCTCCATGACACTTCTGGTTCAAATGCTCGACACAGTATGGTGTGACTCAAGCGTAACATCGCTAACTTCAATGCATGTCTCTTTAATTGCCCATGAGCTCCAGTTCTTCCCACCCTCCCTCTTTCATTATTGCCAAGGTCAGTTGTTGATGCCATATTGCTAATGTTAGCGGTTAGCTCCTAGCTCTGGTAGCAAGCACAGTCTGAGCCAACTATTGTAAAATTGTCTGAAAGAACAAATGAAAGAAAGCATTGTAGAGAATGCGTTCAAGAATGAGGCTGAGTTTATTTCTCAGAGTCAACTTTATTGAGTGAACACATGCTCTATCAATCTCTAGGCAGGAAAAGAGACTGAGCAATCAAATACCACGCTCTTATACTTTGCTGGGGCCACAACCCTCAGTCACATGTTACTTAAGCAAACATATAATTACATGGCACATAGTCTCAGTCACAATGCACTCTTTCATGTCTCACTATTGTCTCTTGTCCTTCGATGGTCTAGGAATCTCCTGGGACATCCTCTCCGAGACAAAGGTCAAGACTCACACCTACTCGTCATCTCCTGTAGATCTCTGCAGGTCCAGACCTCTTTTGTCCCACAAGACGTGGAGTCACCAGTACACATTGAGTCACATATTTGTGGGGAGATATGAACTCAATATCTTCGCCACATAACCCCCCCCAAACGTCTATTCAGGGACAAAATCTAATCAGAGCTGTATGGCAGAAACATCACAACATAACACAAATCAATCCACCAATTGCTTGGGTTTAAACCTCCTGCCAAATCTGCTGTAAGCCGGCTTTGTTCCTTCTGCAGCGGCTCCCTGCATCTGTGAATCAGACTTGTTAGCACATCTCTGTGATGTCAACGAACAATGCCTTTTCGGCGGCCTGCCACGGTGGGGGGCCCTGGCCAACTGCACATGTTCATCAGCCAGAACAAAAGCGGGTTTGAGTCTGTTAATGCAAATCAACTCTTTTCTGTCTCCCAAATCAAGCAAAAATTGTTTCTCTCTTGCTTCCAACACTCTGAAAGACCCGTCGTAAGGGGGTCGTAAACCTGGTCTTTGAGCATCATGTCTAACAAAAACAAACTCCGCATTCTTTAAAGCTCTTGGCACAAAAACACGTGGAAAACTGTGATGCACTGGGCCAGGGAGGGTGTGTGATCCTGTGCCACTCTGCAACAGCTGAGCGGGGGGGCAAATTGGTGCGGGGTTGTCAGGGAGGAAATCCCCCGGCAAACGGAGGGGTTGAGCAAAAACTAATTCAGCCGGGGAGGCTTGCAAATCCTCCTTAGGTGCAGAACGCAACCCCAATAAAACCCATGGAAGTCTATCCACCCAATTTGTATCCGTGAGAGACGCTCTGAGGGCTGCTTTCAATGACCTATGAAAGCATTCGCACAAACCGTTAGCCTGAGGGTTATACGCGGTAGTGCGGTGGATCTTCACCCCCAGGCTGTGGGTCATGGATGACCAGAGTTCAGAAACGAATTGAGGACCTCTGTCGGACGTTATGTCCGACGGGACTCCAAAACGCGCGACCCAAGCCGTTAAAAACGTGCGTGCAATGTCTGCCGCCGTAGTTGACGCTAGAGGGACCACTTCCGGCCAACGCGTGGTGCGATCTACCATCGTCAAAAGGTGTGTGCACCCCTGCGACAACGGGAGGGGGCCCACCAAGTCGACATGCACATGATCAAAACGTTTAGCCGGGATGTGAAAAGGTTCTAAAGGGGCTCTAGTGTGTTTGTGTATTTTGGCTTGTTGACACGCTACGCAGGCTGCTGCCCATTCTTTGACCTGTTTACACAACCCCGGCCAAACAAATTTTTCTCCCACCATTTTAATCGATGCGCGCACCCCCGGGTGCGCCAGAGAATGGATTGAGTCAAAAACGCGGCGGCGCCATGCAGCCAGAACCACAGGGCGAGGCCGCCCAGTGGAGACATCGCAGATTAGAGGGGGCATACCTATCTGCAGCACCCTGTGCTCCAGCCTTAACCCTGTTGGTCCAGACTGGAGCGCGCGCACATCCGCGTCGTCAGCCTGCTCCACGGCCATGGCTGCATGATCTAAACCAACGTGGACCGAGGCTGCGAGTGCTTCTGCGCCACAGACTTGGACCGCGGCCACGGCTGCCGAGCCTGCCCCCATGGGGCTTGGCGCTGCTACTGCACGCGAAAGACAGTCTGCCACCACATTATGTTTGCCAGAACTTTGTGAACTCTGATATCGCGGCCAGCTGTCTTTGTTGCCGGCCTGACCAAGGCTCTGAAATCTTGGCCATTGCAAAAGTTAATGGCTTATGGTCCACGAACGCGGTAAAACGGCGCCCCTCGAGCCAGAACTGGAAATGGCGGGTGGCCAAATGCAGGGCCAAAAGCTCCCTGTCGAACGCGCTGTACTTCCGCTCGCTATCGCGCAAGGTTTTGCTGAAAAACGCGAGGGGTTGCCAGCTCCCCGCCACGATCTGTTCAACGACCGCCCCCACCGCTAAATCAGAAGCGTCCGTGGTGAGCGCCATACGTGCCGTTGGCACCAGGTGTGCCAACAAAACGGCGTTCGCCAGGGCTGATTTGACCTGGGAGAATGCGCGCTTCCGCTCCGGGGACCACTCGATCTTGTTCGTAGGTTTTTGCTTTTTAAGTGCTGCGTACAATGGGTGCATGAGCTGCACTGCGCCTAGGAGGAAACGGTTATAAAAATTGACCATTCCCAAAAATTCCTGCAATGCTTTGACCGTCTGAGGTTTGGGAAAATCCGTTATTGCGCGTACTTTATCGGGCAGAGGGACCGCTCCTTCTGGTGAAACGCGATGCCCCAAAAAATCGATTTGCGCAACCCCAAACTGGCACTTCGCTGGGTTAATTATTAACCCGTGCTCTGCCAGCCTCCGAAAAACCGCTGTGAGGTGGCTTTCATGTTCGTCTTCGGACGTGCTGGCTACTAAAATATCATCCAAGTAGACGGACACGAAAGGGAGGTCGCGTAGGACTGCATCCATCATGCGCTGGAACGTCTGCGCAGCCCCTTTGAGTCCAAACGGCATACGCAAAAACTCGAAAAGTCCAAAAGGAGTTATTACCGCTGTTTTGGGTATGTCCTGAGAGCGAACTGGGACTTGGTGTTACCCGCGCACCAAATCTATTGTAGAAAAAATACACGCCCCCGCTAAATGTACCGAAAAATCTTGGATGTGCGGAATTGGGTAGCGGTCGTGAGCTGAAGCATTATTCAACCTGCGGAAATCACCGCAAGGCCGCCACGAGCCATCGGCCTTGGGGACCATATGTAGTGGCGATGCACAGGGGCTGTTACAGCGTCTAATGATGCCCACCAGTTTTTCCAGGTTGGCGAATTCCTCGTGCGCTATAGCGAGTTTAGCTGGGTCCAAGCGCCGAGCTTTTGCAAAAACGGGGGGGCCGGTAGTAGTTATAAAGTGCTCCACCCCATGTTTAGCCACTGACGCCGAAAACATTGGGACTGTGAGTGCTGGAAACTGAGTGAGCAGTGCTTGAAACTTACCACCCGCAGCTGTGAAGTTGGCCTGTGCAGTGGGCGGGACCACCTGGGCTGTGTAGGAAATGCTGTGAAAAGACAGTGCATTAACCAGACGTCTATTATCAAGATCAACCAATAAACCATTCGAGCACAAAAAATCAGCACCTAACATGTTATGACTGACTGCTGCCACGACGAAGGTCCACTCAAATGTCCGACCGTGAAAAGACAAGGGGAGGGTCTTCTCCCCGAAGGTCTTGATCGTCGAACCGTTCGCCGCCAACACCAGGGGTCCGCTGGAAGGCGCCAACCGATCAGCGTGGAGAGGTGTGATGAAACTCAGCTGGGAGCCCGTGTCCACCAGGAACTGCCTCCCTGATTTCCCGTCCGTGAGGTAGAGCAGCTTATTCTTCGCACCGAGAGCAGCAGCTGCTACTGACTCTTGGGCCTGGCGTTTCCCGTGCGCTTGAACTGGCACGGGGGAATGCATTTGCGTGCCCTCTCGGCGAAGCGCCGATGATAAAAGCAGAGGGTGCCGCGCGCCCCGCGTCTCCTGGTCTCTGCCACTGCCGACGTCAGTGCATCTGGTGTTGTAGCCTCTGGCCCCCTGCCGTTCCCGGGCGTTGCGCTCGGCGTTGCGCTCAGCTCTGCTGCCGCCGTCGTGGCCGTGTGCCGTCTATGGGCGTCGACGAGTCGCTGTGCCTCCTGGCCCAGCTTGTGGTAATCTCGGTTGGTCAGCAGCTGCGAGCTGGCCAGGGTGACTCTCACCGCTGACGGTAGTGCCCTGAGGAAAAGATGGGCGAAGATAAAGCCGTCATCGTCCTCGCCTCTCAGACTCAGCATCCTCGCCATCAGGTCAGCGGGCCTGTCTGCTTCGCTTTCGGTCAACATCAGGAGCTTCTCTGCCCGCTCTCCCAGCGAGGGAGTGAAAGCACGGATGAGTGCGGCTTTCAATGCGCCGTACTTGTCGACCTCTGGTGGATGGCTAGTCAGGCTCTCCACCCGCTGCGCTGTGAGGCTGTCCAGCTTTGCTACCACATGGTAGAATTTCGTTGCATCTGCTGAAATTCTCCAGAGGTGAAACTGCGCCTCGACCGTGTTGAACCAGGCACGTGGGCTGTGCTGCCAGAATTTGGGCAGCTGGACTGCGGTAGCTGCGCTAGCCTGGTTGGCTCCTGATGAGTCTGCTGTATGAAGTTCGTCCATACTTAGTCGTAGGGTCACCAGTGTAGAGAATGCGTTCAAGAATGAGGCTGATGTGGCGGTTTGGGAAAAACCCCACAAACAGACTAAGGACAGACAACTCGCTACTCCTGGTTTTTTCCGCTACACTACTGTGATAATGTCACCTTTCATGTATTGTGTTCATGCGTCCTGTCCTTACTGTGACCTAGAGACTCAGATCAATATGTAGATGTGCCTGTTAACCCCTTTGTTCTGCACCTAGAACACAGTCTAGCAAATCTGCCTATTGTGATGTATGCCTCTCAAATGCAAATGCCATACTCCCTGCTGTGAATGCCTTTCATGCATTGTTTGTAACTGGTATTTAAGCTGACTGAAATACATGCTCTCTCTCTCACTCTGATCCTGCAACTGGTAGACACACACGTGTCCGCCTCTCTTCTTCTTCACTGAGAGCCGTGGGCTCGCTCCCGGCGCGCACGCACGGCGCCGGGAGAGGAGCTCGTGACGGTGGTATGATTTAATAAAACGCTACTTAAAACCTCCAACAACGTCGCTTTATTTCATGCCGCCGCACTGGTGACCCGACGCTGAAACGAACACGCTGCCAGCGAACGCAACGCCCGGCGGTGTTTCTCCGACGACAAGCGAACGCGGCAGCCTGACTGATCTGCCCTCCCTTCTGCTCCAGGGAGACCGCAACGCGGAGTTTCCAGGCGAAACTCCACGGAGAACACCCACGACCGGGAAAGCTGAGCAACGTTTCATGGTGAGATCTGCACGCCTAGATCGGCACATCCACGCTGGACCGGCCGCGCTCACAGCTCCTCCACTCGAGAGCGCATGTACCTCGTCCTTTCTCCGCGACGGCGACTCCCATGGCCGACGGAGCACACGTGGACCTGAACGCACCATGACCGAGCGAGGGACAAGAGCGTCTACTTTCCTCGCACCGCTCCAACGCACCACGACCGAACGACGCAACAGACAACAGGGATGATCTCCAGCAAGCTCCCTGACCCTGGTTCTCCTCTCCAGCGGCCCACCCACGCACGGGACCCCGGCACACGCACCGGGGAGTTACGAGGACAGCGCACACCACGCACGGGACAAATACGGCTTTTCTGACCGCCTTCCTTCCGCTGCGCACTGGCCCTTCAGGCTTGCTCGTTCACCTGAGGCACGCAGCTTGCTCACTGGATTTTATGGTCTTAGCCACGGCACACAAGGGGAATTCGGCTGTCTGCGGTTCCCGAGGCTTTAGGGTTACGCCTGAACCTTAAGTCAACACGCCAGTCCCTCTGCCCTCATCACAGCCGCCACGCAGCCTCGTCTTTTCTTCATGGCCGCTATTAATCCTTGCAGGACTTAATCGCAAGAGGAGCCAGTGACTAATTTTTCTTCTTGTGGACCTCTGCACGTTCAACGGGACCAGCCCTTCGACATCGCGGACCCACAAGCAATTTTTGCGCGGCCTGGACGTTTTCATCGTCTCCGGCCGGCTTTTACTACCCCCACCCCCCTCCACCCCCTCCTGCACAGAGCTTTTCCCTGCTCGCTGCCCAAGCTGCACTATCGAGGTCTCGACCACCTGCCGAGCCCTCTGGGGGGGAGCTGTGGCGGTTTGGGAAAACCCCCACAAACAGACTAAGGACAGACAACTCGCTACTCCTGGTTTTTTCCGCTACACTACTGTGATAATGTCACCTTTCATGTATTGTGTTCATGCGTCCTGTCCTTACTGTGACCTAGAGACTCAGATCAATATGTAGATGTGCCTGTTAACCCCTTTGTTCTGCACCTAGAACACAGTCTAGCA
This sequence comes from Pholidichthys leucotaenia, assembly GCA_020510985.1. NCBI lineage: Eukaryota > Metazoa > Chordata > Actinopteri > Cichliformes > Pholidichthyidae > Pholidichthys > Pholidichthys leucotaenia. The sequence continues at coordinate 125,424,198 of CM035846.1, forward strand.
AATCTGCCTATTGTGATGTATGCCTCTCAAATGCAAATGCCATACTCCCTGCTGTGAATGCCTTTCATGCATTGTTTGTAACTGGTATTTAAGCTGACTGAAATCCATGCTCTCTCTCTCACTCTGATCCTGCAGCTGGTAGACACACACGTGTCCGCCTCTCTTCTTCTTCACTGAGAGCCGTGGGCTCGCTCCCGGCGCGCACGCACGGCGCCGGGAGAGGAGCTCATGACGGTGGTATGATTTAATAAAACGCTACTTAAAACCTCCAACAACTTCGCTTTATTTCATGCCGCCGCACTGAGTTTATTTCTCAGAGTCAACTTTATTGAGTGAACACATGCTCTATCAATCTCTAGGCAGGAAAAGAGACTGAGCAATCAAATACCATGCTCTTATACTTTGCTGGGGCCACAACCCTCAGTCACATGTTACTTAAGCAAACATATAATTACATGGCACATAGTCTCAGTCACAATGCACTCTTTCATGTCTCACTATTGTCTCTTGTCCTTCGATGGTCCGGGAATCTTCCTGGGACATCCTCTCCGAGACAGAGGTTAAGACTCACACCTACTCGTCATCTCCTGTAGATCTCTGCAGGTCCAGACCTCTTTTGTCCCACCAGACGTGGAGTCACCAATACACATACAGTCACATATTTGTGGGGAGATATGAACTCAATATCTTCGCCACAGCATCATGGTTTCAGTGGTTGATAGGATATGACTGATCGCTGGAAAAATAAGCACAGAAACAACTGTAAATGAGTGAATGGTCGACCTCTAAAGGTAGCTAGCCACCTTTGGACCCAGTCAGAGTATAATAAACTATAGTACTATCCACCTTATTCCTAGCCCCCATGATGCCTTGCGTGAATTACGTGTGCAACTTCCGGTACTTGTTTAGAATGTGGGGTTGTCACGGAAACGGGACACTTTTCCTTGTTAAAAAAACAATGGCTTTGGTATCAAAAATGCGGGAACACGGCCTTTTCCACCTCAAAAAGAGTAATATAGTCATACCACTTCCCATGACTGTCGAGGGATGGGAAGATGACCTTAAAAAGTGGCCTTGCAGACAGTAGCTCCATTAGTTAGCGCTGCTGCTAAGATGCTAACACTGTAAACAAATAAAAGCTCTGAAATATATCAATGTTTCCACCACAATAAAGTCGGTTGCATTTTGTTAAAATATGTTGGACATAATCAAATTTACCTTCAAGCAGATGTAGACTCTAGTCAGAGCCACAAAGAAACACAGCACTGTGCTTAGGTGTTTTAATGTCAGGGTAAAACAGGCGGCTGTAGCTGTTTGTTTTACCCTGAAATTAGAATGCTCCTGCTGCTGTCATGCCGTGAATGCTTGTTATTAACACGTACAGACCTTTCATGACAATTGTTCAAAATTTTATTGCTCTATATTTTGTGATAATTTAAAAATTAATGCATGCTGAAGCTGCTAGTATCAAGCCCATATTGTTCCAATGCAGTGCAATGAATGCAAAGTTATAAAATACATAAGAAATGCCATACAAATATCCATTTTAAATGGATATAGCCTTAGCTGGGAGAAAGAGATCTTCAGGTGGTTTCCAGTCATCCTTGAGTGTTTCGACCCTTAACCGCTACACTCTCCGACTGGTGGGTCGCAGTGAGTGGCCAGTTCACTGCCCCTCTCCTCCCAGCTTCCAGCTAGTGTCCTCCCTCTTCTGCCAGAGCCAACAGGAGGCTCTCTCAGCTGCTTCTCCCAACCTTTGAATAGCAATTTTCCGCTTGTTCCCTCAGACTTCTGCTTTTGTCATCATGTTCCACACAGATTGAGCTGGGAACCCTCGACACCCCACCTCCACTGCAAATAACCATGTCATCCACGCTTTATCTTGACATTCCCGGGCCAGCTGTTGGTATTTGGCCTTCTTCCTCTCTGCTGCCTCCTCACAATTCTCCTCCCATGGGACTGTTAGTTCCACCAGGATAACCTTCCTACCTTCCCAAGACCACATGACGATATCTGGTCTTAGAGTTGTGGAAAGTATCTCCTCTGGGAAGTGGAGTTTCCTCCCAAGATCCACCTTCATTTCCCATCCCTTAGCAGGCTGCAAAAGGTTTTGTTTTTCACCTCCCAGGTTGACTGGCTTCTGCCCCTCTTTCACAAAGCCAGTGGTGTTAATCAATGGTTGTGCTTTGGCTGGATGTTTCCTTCTTCGTTCCTGTTCCAAGATTTCCGCCAGTATTGTCAGCACTCTATCACGGCACCACCTATATCTCCCCTGCACTAGAGCAATGCTGCACCCTGACAGTGTGTGCCATAGTCCCTCTTGCTCCACACAAGCTACACAAGGGGTTCTCCCTCAATCCCCACTTGTGCAGGTTAACTGGGGTTGGAAGGGTATCATATACTTGTCTGAGCAGGAAGGAAATCCGGAAAGGCTCCAGTCGCCATAGGTCAGTCAATGAGATTTTCCGTGTAGGCAGTCCCACCTGGTCCAGGATCCTTGAATTCCGAGCTCGATGACTTTAGCTCTTCTCCTGTCCTCTTCAAAGTTTCTGACTTCTTTCTGGATTAAGGTTCTTTTTTCCCGAGGGGTAGACTTTGACCACTGTTGAAAATGAGATGTTCCTAAGCCTTGACGTCCAATGCAGGGATTTCCAATGATCTCCCAAGTAATAAGGGAGCCTTCTGCTTGACTGATGGCTTTAGTGGCAGACCACTTTCACCCTGACCTTGTTTGAATTCCCGCTTCTCGAATAAGATGGTCCTTGGAGTCCCGGTATGTCAGCGAAAGTCTGCACTTGGCTACCTTAAATTCCTCCACTACAGAAGACAGCGGGAGCTGAAGCTGGTCTTGACCTTATGTATAGGCCCACAGATGTAAAACTTGGGAGGTATTCCTAACCATCTATGAAGGTGCTTGTTGAATTTCCTTTCCAGTCCTTCAACCCATGTTAGCGGCACTTCATACACAGTGAGCAGCCACATAAGTCTCGGAAGCAGGCCATGCTCATAAATCCAGCACTTGTATTTTCCAGGCAGGCCAGACCTATTGATTTTCTTCAACCACTCCTCTATTTGATGTTCTGTGTTGCAGATGTTGTTTTTGTCAGTAAGGCTATTGTCGTACCATTTTCCCAGAAAAAAACCCAAACTATTTGTTTTCTTTCTTAAATTGTCAAGCCCTAGGAAGCAAACTGTTATTTTTTATTTATTTTTTTACTTCATGCAGCCTTGCATCTGGTGACATATATGACACATAAACGTCAGATGTGTGACTTTCATACAAAGGAAAAGACAAGATAAGATAAGCCTTTATTAGTCCCACAATGGGAAAATTCCAGGATTACAGCAGCACAGGGATAGCAGCACTGAAAGCAATAATTAAAAAGATAAGATTATAAGAACAAATGAATATACATATGTACACAGATATATACACAGTGCGGGAGCATTGTAGCTAGATAGTATAGACAGCATAACGGTCTATTAACTTACCCCGCAGAATATGAATATGTACCCAAACAGTATATTTCGTATTTGAATCAGCTGTGTTGTCACCCTCAGTAATGATTGATATTGCCTAGTTGTATAATGGAGGGGACCATTTATTGTGCAATGTTGTTACGTTTTGTACATTCAATACAACCTCTATGAGCAGCTCTGGTTAGGTTATAAAGTCTGACAGCCGTAGGTAGGAAGGACCTGTGGAACCTCTCGGTCGCGCACCTAGGATGTTACAGCCTACTGCTAAATGAGCTCCTCAGTGCGTTCAGCGTATTCTGCATGGGGTGGGACTCGGACTCCCCATACCTGGTGTTCTTGTGTCTGTCCCACCGATCACACCAACAGTCCTTTCTAGTTTTCAGTGCATGATCTACGCATTGCTGTTGAAGCCACAGATTTAGCTGTGCTTATTTGTGAGGAGCCTCACACCATGAACACCAGCAACAAATACCAGAACTACACAAAAACATTCAAAAATACAAAAACTATAAGTGCTGAAATTAGCTGCCGCTTGAATGCAAAACATGTATATGGACTATACATTAAAACAAATTTCAAGAACTTTTAAAAATGCTATTTTAAATGCCACACTACTCCACTCTTGTTGACTGATTTAACACTGCTTCAGCCGAAACTGGAAGTCGCCCCCATAATCGTTTCTACAGCAGCGCCCTCAGAAATAAGGTGGATAAGGTAAAATAACACCTTAGAATGATATATATACAGTGGGGTAAAAAAGTATTTAGTCAGCCACCAATTGTGCAAGTTCTCCCACTTAAAAGATGAGAGAGGTCTCCAGTTTTCATCATAGGTATACCTCAACTATGAGGGACAAAATAAAAAAAAAAAAAATCCAGAAAATCACATTGAAGGATTTTTAATAAATTAATTGGTAAATTCCTCGGTAAAATAAGTATTTGGTCAATAACAAAAGCTCATCTCAATACTTTGTTATATACCCTTTGTTGGCAATGACAGAGGTCAAACGTTTTCTGTAAGTTTTCACAAGGTTTTCACACACTGTTGCTGGTATTTTGGCCCATTCCTCCATGCAGATCTCCTCTAGAGCAGTGATGTTTTGGGGCTGTCGCTGGGCAACACAGACTTTCAACTCCCTCCAAAGATTTTCTATGGGGTTGAGATCTGGAGACTGGCTACAGTAGGCCACTCCAGGACCTTGAAATGCTTCTTACGAAGCCACTCCTTCATTGCCCGGGCGGTGTGTTTGGGATCATTGTCATGCTGAAAGACCCAGCCACGTTTCATCTTCAATGCCCTTGCTGGTGGAAGGAGGTTTTCACTCAAAATCTCACGATACATGGCCCCATTCATTCTTTCCTTTACACGGATCAGTCGTCCTGGTCCCTTTGCAGAAAAACAGCCCCAAAGTATGATGTTTCCACCCCCATGATTCACAGTAGGTATGGTGTTCTTTCTTCTCCAAACACGACAAGTTGAGTTTTTACCAAAAAGTTCTATTTTGGTTTCATCTGACCATATGACATTCTCCCAATCCTCTTCTGGATCATCCAAATGCTCTCTAGCAAACTTCAGATGGGCCTGGACATGTACTGGCTTAAGCAGGGGGACACATCTGGCACTGCAGGATTTGAGTCCCTGGCGGCGTAGTGTGTTTCTGATGTAGCCTTTGTTACTTTGGTCCCAGCTCTCTGCAGGTCATTCACTAGGTCCCCCTATGTGGTTCTGGGATTTTTGCTCACCGTTCTCGTGATCATTTTGACCCCACGGGGTGAGATCTTGCGTGGAGCCCCAGATCGAGGGAGATTATCAGTGGTCTTGTATGTCTTCCATTTTCTAATAATTGCTTCCACAGTTGATTTCTTCACACCAAGCTGCTTACCTATTGCAGATTCAGTCTTCCCAGCCTGGTGCAGCTCTACAATTTTGTTTCTGGTGTCCTTTGACAGCTCTTTGGTCTTGGCCATAGTGGAGTTTGGAGTCTGACTGTTTGAGGTTGTGGACAGGTGTCTTTTATACTGATAATGAGTTCAAACAGGTGCCATTAATACAGGTAACGAGTGGAGGACAGAGGAGCCTCTTAAAGAAGAAGTTACAGGTCTGTGAGAGCCAGAAATCTTGCTTGTTTGTAGGTGACCAAATACTTATTTTACTGAGGAATTTACCAATTAATTCATTAAAAATTCTTCAATGTGATTTTCTGGATTTTTTTTTTCCTCATTTTGTCTCTCATAGTTGAGGTATACCTATGATGAAAATTGGAGACCTCTCTCATCTTTTAAGTGGGAGAACTTGCACAATTGGTGGCTGACTAAATACTTTTTTGCCCCACTGTATATGGTCAAGTGTTGGTAGATGAACAAGGATGTCTAGTAAAGGTAGGTGGGATATACTGTATAAAAAATAGTGATAACCCAGCCATGGTTTGACAGCTTGCTAGTGCTAGGTGGTCTGGCCTGTCAGCTTCTGATCACTGAGGGGAGCTCTAATGCAGTTAGACTGACTTTTTTTAAAGGAAAAGAAAAAGAAAAAAGAGGGGAAAAAAAGACAGATTGACTTTGCCCCCCTAGCCAAGCTAATGCTACCAACTACCAACAAAAATAGAACAAAATAAGCCAAAATGATGTGAGATATATTATAGACTGTGGATTAGTGAGTCAATATTTTGGTATTTTTAATAGCCAGTGGAAGGTGCTGTCTACTTACAGCTAAAAGACTGTTAGGGCAAATTGCAATATGAGGAAGAAAATAAGCAGCCTTGGCAGAGGTTTGCACTATCTCAAACAAGTTCATTTTGTCTTCTTTGTGACAAAACTGGTCTTGTTCTTCTATTCAGACAAAGCAGAGAGATGTTTCATACCTTGACATGTTTCAACTGTCACCTGCAGTCTTCTTCAGAAAACATCTGACGTGTCACATCAGCTGTTTTATCCTTTCCGTAGGCATGGCCGACTTGACAGTTTTGATTTCAGATTTCTGAAAGCAGAAATATGAAACACAGTGGTGGGGGTCTTAAAATCAGCCAAATTACCTGAAAAAATATGACCAATCACCATATTACCGGCGGATAAAAGCAGGATGCCAGTCATCATGTGACAGGCACTCATGGACTGTCAATATCCAACGTGGGCAATAAACAAAGGAAAACATCAAGTCCAAAACAAAGACCAAAAACAAAAAGGGGAAAAAACAGACACCAAAAATGGAAAGCAACAAAAACATAGTGACCCTACCATACATCTGGGGAATAACTGAACCCAATCAAAGAATCATGAAAAAACATGGGATAAACACGGCAATAAAACCCCCCACAAAACTGCAGCAGCTTTTGGTTCACTCCAAGGACAAAATACAACCAAACAAAAAATGCAACGTAGTTTATGAAATACCATGTAAATCATGTGGAAAAACATACATAGGAGAAACGGGGGGGATGTTAGCAACATGGAAAAGGGAATACCAAAAAGAATGTGAAAAAGAAACAGCAGGGTGACTCACAAGAACGCAAAAAGAAAAGGCAGAACAGGAAAACCTCAAATCAGCAATATCAGACCACTGCAAGATAAACAACCACATCATGGACTGGAACAACGCAAAAATAATTGGATCAGAGGACAGCAAACAAACGCTGGATCAAAGAAGCAATTGAAATCAGGAAACAAACCCAAACCACTATGAACCGATGATGGAGTCTTCATGCTCTCGCACACCTGGGACTCTTTCCTTCAGAGACCACTGCACAGCAGAGGGCATGACCGACCTGGCAGATCTGTCAAATCTATCAGGTCAGTCACGCCTACGGAAAGGATAAAACAGCTGATGTGACACATCATGGACGTCAGACGACGTTTTCTGAAGAAGACTGCAGATGACAGTTGAAACATGTCAATGGTATGAGACTTTGTCTGAATAGAAGAACAAGACCAGATTTAGAGGTTTGCACTTTCAGACTGTTTTCTAGTTTCCTCTTTGTTCAAAGTTAAAAAGGAAGATAAGAGATGAGTAGTGTTGTATAGACCTGGTATTATATGGTGGAAGTTCTGTTGGGGAAAAGTTGACGGTATCATTCTCTCAATCTCACTCATTTCCTCTCGCTCTCACACACACACACACACATTGCTTGTTTGTCATTGACACTGTTAGTGGTTTTTCTCATTCATCTTTGTCAGTATGGATTTCTGTCATGGGCGGTGAGAGCGCGCCCCCTCCTTCCCGTTCATCCCTCCTCAGGTCATCAACGCACCTGAGTGAGAAGACGCGTCTGCTCCCTTACAAAAGCCAGCGTTTATAAGGAAACACCCTTCGGTGACTCAACGCTGACTCGTCTGGGTATACTGCCCGAAATAAGACAAGCAAGTATATGATTCACACAGGTGAAGACTCTACTAACCTGTGTACTCTCTTCTCCCTTCAGGTTGCTGCCATCGTACGGGTGTGTCTCCAGGACTGTGCGCACTCTCTTGCCATATCATCGCCTACCTACAACATTCAACCTCCACCTGGTCAGGCACCACCAGCTCCACTCCTTTCACCCTGCTGGTTCGTTTATTCCCCGCTGGGGCCCTGCCAGTTCTCCCTTGGAGCTCACGTAAGTGGTGATTTAGCCAGCCCATTTTCCCTTACTCTGTTCCTCCATTCACGGCTCTCGTCTTCTCTCCACAGGCAGTTTCCTCTGGCGAGTGACTGTTTCAGTAGCTGTGCGGTTATTTTGACATTTAATAAAAATCTCAAATGTGTGCTGTGGTTTGATTGCTCCTTCTTGTTGCTGCATCGTGCACGTGAGCTGATTGCTAATTACAATCATGACAGAATGAGCCAGCCTTGACCTCGGCTCAGCAGGTGCAGCAGCATCGAAGCAATCAGCTCTGGATCGCTTAGAGGCGACCGAGTGGCAGATAGCCGTGATGTCCCAGCAGCTGCAAATTATGATGCAGCAGTTGGGCACCGTCACGCAACATTTGGCCATTGCGGCTCCCCTGGCTCCTCCTCCTCAGCCTGCTCCTGCTGTTCAACCTCCAGTGCGCCGTACCACCTCCGTTCCCACACCTGCCCCGTACGTGGGAGAGGTGGGGAAGTGTAAGGAGTTTCTCCATCAGGTGCGGATCAATTTGGAGCAGGTCGGCGGGGGGGGGGGAGAAGTACCTGGGGGATGTCGCGAAAATTCTGTTTTTCACCTTACTGCTACGGGACCGAGCCCTTAGTTGGGCTCGGGCCACGGCAGACAGCCCTGCGGGGCGGGGATACACGGGTTGAAGCATTTGACTCGGGGTGGAACGAAGTTGCCTTACGCAGCGCGTTCCTCCACGGGTTAAACGCTCACCTCCGTGATGACCTGGTGGTTTATGCGGTTCCTGACACCCTCAATGGTCTTATCGATCAGGCTGTTGGTTTAGACAACCGCTACCATAAGCTCGCGAAGGAGCGACAGTTCTCCTCTTGCCCATCTGCTGAGCGGGTGCCCGCCACGGTGACTGACTCTGGTGGGGCTGGTCCTCCTCCCGAGCCAATGGAGCTCAGTCGGTACCAGTTGACCAGCGATGAGTGCCGGTGAAGGAGGAGAGCTAACGCGTGCACGTACTGGGGTTCGGTGAAGCACAGTCAGGACGAGTGTCACCAGTGGCCAAAAGACACAGCCCGTCAGTAACCGTGGGGGGTCTGGCGGGTGGGACCAAATTAGCTCCCCCCGGTAATTTCTCTATTTCGGCCCTCGTGCAATTGCCTGGGGGTCAAGAGGAGGACAATGGCATTACTGGATTCAGGGGCAGAGGGCAATTTCGTGTCGGCCCAGCTTGTTTGGTACATGGGTATTCCCATACTCAAATTGCCCCAGCACCAAAGAATTACCACCATATCTGGCCGGGAGGTTGCAGTAGTCACTGAATGCACGGTGCAGATTGCCATCCTTCTTTCCAGGACCATCGGGAGGAACTCTCGTTCTTAGTTCTCCCAATTTCATCTTCTCTGATGGTCCTAGGTTATCCATGGCTCCAGAAGCATAACCCCATCATAAACTGGGGGAAAAGTTCCATCTCCTCCTGGAGCCCATTCTGTTTGGCTAATTGTTTATGTTCAGCAGAGTGTTTGCCGTCTATCCCCATCTCTCTTCCTCTGGCTGAGCCGCCGGACCTCAGCCTCGTTCCCCAGGCTTACCACGATTTGGGAGAGGTCTTCAGTAAGTTGAGAGCGCTGTCGCTTCCGCCCCATCGCTCTTACGACTGTGCTGTGGACCTCATCCCAGGGGCGAGGCTGCCGTCCAGCCAACTACTGTATATAGTATTTCTGGTCCGGAGAGAGAGGCGATGGAGAGAGATATTAAGGAATCGCTTAACGCTAGCCTTGTTTGGCCATCTTCGGCTCCTCTCGAGGCTGGGTTCTTCTTCGTGGGGAAGAAGGATGGCTCGCTGTGCCCGTGTATTGACTACCGGGAACTCAACGCTATTACAGTCAAGGACAAATATCCCCTGCCCTTGATCAATTCTGCATTTGAACTCCTTCAGCGCTCACGGGTATTCACCAAATTAGATTTGCACAATGCTTACCATCTCATCTGCATTCGCGAGGGAGACGACTGGAAGATGGCGTTTAAAACCCACCAAGGGCAATTTGAATATTTGGTGATGCTGTTTGGGCTCATCAACACCCCCGCCGTCTTCCAACAGCTTATTAATGACATCCTCCGCGATATGCTGCATCAATTTGTGTTTGTCTACAGTATTTGGATGGTATTTTGATTTTCTCCCGCTCGCCAGAGGAACATGAGATCCATGTAAGGGCTGTCCTTCAATGGCTCTTGGAGAACCAGCTCTACGTTAAGGCCGAGAAGTGTGAGTTCTCCACCAATTCCACCACCTTCTTGGGCTTCATAGTGGCTGAAGGAAGACTGATTTCCGACTCAGCCAAGGTGAGGGCAGTGCTTGATTGGCCAACCCCCCACTCCCGCAGGGAGCTTCAACGCTTCCTCGGGTTTGTGAACTTCTATCACAGGTTCATTCGGAACTATAGTGGGGTAGCACTGCCCTTAACACAGCTGACCTCCATTTAAGTTCCTTTTCGTTGGACCGAGGCAGCTGAACAGGCCTTTTCCAAATTAAAAGGGCTGTTCCAGAAGCTCCACCCATGTGCATTTTTCTTTCGCCGGCTTACGCCAGCACAGAGGAATTACAATATAAGGGACAGAGAGCTGCTCGCCATTACGTTGGCGTTGGAGGAATGGAGGCACTGGTTAGAGGGGGCTATTCACCCCATTGTCGTGTGGACCAACCACAAAAACCTTGAGTATTTGCAGTTGGCCCACTGACTCAATGCCAGACAGGCTCGTTGTGCCCTGTTTTTTCAGCAGTTCAACTTTACCATCACCTACCGGCCTGGCTCTCAGAATACCAAACTGGACGCGCTATTTCGGCAGTTTGATTCCAAGGAGGTAGCACCCCCTTCTCGCCCCCAACCCATTCTTCCATCTTCCTGCGTCCTCAGAGCACTTACGTGGGACACTGAGCGGAGGGTCCGTCAGGCCCAGTCTCAGGACCCTGTACTAGCAGGTGCCCCTGAAACCGTCTGTATGTCACGGTTTCTCTCCACAGTGACGTCATTCAGTGGGACCACACCAGCCGCTTCGCCTGCCACCCTGGGATCACCCGCACCACTGACCTAATCCGGCGGGTGTTCTGGTGGCCCACGTTGCGGCGGGACGTGCAGGAATACGTGCGGGCCTGCCAGACCTGTGTCCGGGGTAAATTGGACTCCTCCCCCCTGGCTGGACTCCTCCATTCTCTGCCCATCCCTGGTCGCCTGTGGTCCCACATCGCCCTGGACTTTGTGACTGGACTTCCCCCCTCCCACGGAAAGACAGTCATCCTTACGATTGTGGATCACTTCTCGAAGGCTGTGCACCAGGTGGCTCTCCCCAAACTTCCCTCTGCTTTGGAGACGGCCACTCTGCTCACTGAACACGTGATCCGCCTCCATGGCATCCCATTGGACATCGTGTCTGTCCAGGGCCCCCAGTTCACGTCCCAGGTTTGGAGGGCCTTCTGCCGTACTCTGGGTACCACTGTGATCCTCTCCTCTGGCAACCATCCCCAGAGCAACGGGCAGGCGGAGCGTGCCAACCAGTCCTTGGAGGCCATTCTCCAATGTGTAGCGGCTGAGAATCCCTCTGTCTGGATCACACACCTGACCTGGGTGGAATATACAATGAATTCTGCCATCTCCACAGCGACCAGACTCAACCCTTTTAAGGCATCATTGGGGTGTACTCCTCCGCTGCTGCCTATGGCCGAGAGGGAGGTCGCGGTTCCCTCCGTGGGGGTCTCCACCCTCGCCCACTCTATCAAGCGCAACCAGGCCATGGCTGATAGGAAACAGGTGCCTGCCCCCAAGTATGCCGTGGGGCAGCAGGTCTGGTTGGCGGCCAGTCAGGTTCCTCTGAAGGTGAAGTCTAAGAAACTGTCTCCTCGTTTCTTAGGACCCTACACGAATTCCAGAGTGGTCAACAATGCCTCAGTTCAGCTTAAGCTACCACCGACCCTACGGGTGAACCCGACCTTCCACGTGTCGCACATAAAACCCTTCTCGGTCAGCCCCTCTGCCCCCCCCCAAGCCATCTCCTCCTGCCTGGATGACGGGCACACCGCCTACACAGTTTGCCGGATCCTGGATGTTCGAGGCCGGGGCCCACAGCACCTGGTCGATTGGGAGGGCTACGGCCTGGAGGAACGCTTCTGGGTCCCCACGTCCCGTGTTCTGGACAAGGAAATGCTCCGGGCCTACCACTGACCCATCCCAAGAAGCTCTGTGGACCGCCAGGAGGCGCTCCTAGAAGGGGGGGCCCTGTCATGGGCGGCAAAAGCGCGCCCCCCTCCTTCCTGTTCATCCCTCCTCAGGTCATCAACGCACCTGAGTGAGAAGATGCACCTGCTCCCTCTCATCAGCCAGCATTTATAAGGAAGCATCCTTTGGTGACTCAATGCTGGCTCGTCTGGGTATACTGCCCGAAATAGGACAAGCAAGTATATGATTCACACAGGTGAAGACTCTACTAACCTGTGTACCCTCTTCTCCCTTCAGGTTGCTGCCATCGTACGGGTGTGTCTCTGGGACTGTGCGCGCTCTCCTGCCACATCATCACCTACCTACGGCATTCAACCTCCACCCGGTCAGGCACCACCAGCTCCATTCCCTTCACCCTACTGGTTCGTCTATTCCCTGCTGGCACCCTGCCGGTTCTCCCTTGGAACTCATGTAAGTGGTAATTTAGCCAGCCCATTTTCCCTTACTCTGTTCCTCCATTCACAGCTCTCGTCTTCTCTCCACAGGCAGTTTCCTCTGGCGAGTGACTGTTTCAGTAGCTGTGCAGTTATTTTGACATTTAATAAAAATCTCAAACATGTGTTGTGGTTTTATTGCTCCTTCTTGTTGCTGCATTGCGCACGTGAGCTGATTGCTAATTACAATCATGACAGATTTCACCATAGATTTTTGTTAATGTTTTTGAATTTGTGTTCTTGCAGATGAAGATCCCTGTGACTGGCTCTAAAACTGGAGGTTATCTGTATACAACTTCATTTAGAGACCCAAAAACTAACGGGTAAGTACTGCCATTCATTAGCTTAAATTTGTTGTTTAAATAATCGTGGTAGCTGTAGAATGACACATCCATGCTGATGGTGATATTTAGCTCCAAAAAGCATGCTGTGATTGGCTCAATTCACCAGCTGGATAACACAAAAAGTAAACGACAGATTTACAGTGGTGAGAAAAAATATGTGAACCCTTTGGAATGACCTGATTTTCTGCATTAATTGTTCTGATCTATATCTAACTCCCAAGTATAGACAAACACATTGTGGTAAACATATTATCACACAGAGCCACACTGATAGACTCCTACCCAAAAAGACTGAGTGCTGTAATAAAATCCAAAGTTTTTTATTTTTTATTTTTCCACTTAAAAGATTTCAGTTTGTTTTTCAATTGGGTTGCACGGGTTATAGGTCACATTAATGGTGTAAAAAGTTTTGAAATTATTTATCTTGGTCTCATTTTTTTACATCACAAAAACCTGGCATTTGAACAGGGGTGTGTAGACTTTTTATATACACTGTATTCAGTGTGGCTGATCAACTTTATGCCTCTGTAGTTATCATGCTTTTGCCATGCGCCTAGATTCCAAATACTCCCGTCTATTTTCTTCATCTCTGTGACTATCCCACTTTTTCTTTGCTAATCTCTTCCTTTGGATATTTTCCTGTACCTCCTCATTCCACCACCAAGTTTCCTTGTCTTCCTTCCTCTCTCCACTAGATACACAACATACCTTTCTACCCGTTTCCCTCAATACTTTTGCTGCACTTTCCCAGTCATCTGGTAATTCTTCCCTACCACCCAGAGCCTGTATCAACTCCTTCCTGAACTTTGTGCGACCTTTTTCCTTCTGTAACTTCCCCCACTTAATCGTTGGTTCTGCCTTCACTGTTTTCCTCTTCATTTTGTTTTCCTCATCCTACAGACTACCATCCAATGCTGTCTAACTACATTCTGTCACGGCTGGCCCTCACGAGCCAGCATAAGACGCCTCAGTTCAGTAAATTGCAGTTCAGTTCTTTTATTTATAAAGCACAGGACTTAGGTGTACAACATAACTTTGCCACGCAGGCTTCGTTACACAACACAACATAAATTCACAATAGAGAGTTATGGCAGTGACGAGGAGCTCTCGTCTGCCGTAATTAGGAAGGAACGTCAGCGAGGGAGAAGACAGTTCCAAATAAATCACTTACATGCAGCGGGATACGTCGAGGAACCCAGGGAGCATGTGGTAAGGAGACAGGGGAAAGTCATAGGACTTCTGACAAGACAGCCGCGCCGTCCAGTTCACTCGCACTGACATTTAAAGCCAGCTGCTCATGATTGGAAACGCGGCACAGCTGCCCAGGTTCTGACAGCTGAGAGCTCCCGAGCGTCTGGCCAATCAGAGCCCGGGAAACCCGTGTGACGACACCAGCTGTCAAAACCTGACAGGGATGAGGAATAACCCGAGCGCGGACAAAGCGCTCGGGATATGACAGGGCCCCTCCCTCTACGCGAACTCCTGGTCGCGCGCAACATCCAGACCCCCCCACCCCACCCCAGGGAAGGTGGAGGGGGAAGCAGGTGGAGGGAGAGCAGGGCCAACTCACAACAAGGGGACAAAAACATCGGGGAAGGGAGGGAGAGAGAAAAAAAGGCAGAAACCGTACATAAACGGGGACAAAGATGAATAAAAAGAAAAGTCAACGCTAGATGGACATCACTCACACATAACCACAAAAAGAAAGCCAAGATGAGGGTACAAGGAACACTAGTCAATACCACAAGGCAGGATCAAGGAAATAAAAGGACAGATAATACCTTCTTCTCCAAGTTAATGTGTACAGAAAACCGTCAAAACCAAAAGACAACACAGGTGCCAAAAAAAAAAAAGGAACTAGACCCGAGTAAGGGAGTAACATAGGAAATAAACAACCACACCCTAAAGAAACATACAATACTCATGATAGCCATGGCAAGAGAACATATGTCCATCCACGGAAAACAGTCACCTTAAACATGAAGTCCAATCCCCAGTGGGGTATTTCAGTCACAAGTCAGTGGTGGGGCAAGAGAAGGAGAGGAAAAAAAAAAAACCCATTGGGGAATAGAGTAAAACAACTCCGCTCAGGAGGCCTCCCAGCACCCAGCATCCAGGCCGCCAGCAAAAGCAGCGGAACGTGCCCTAACGGCCCAGCCAAACCCCAGGCCGAGGGAAACCATGTCTCCGGTGGGCGGACCAGGGCGCCAAAAGAACCATCCAGCTTGTCAGGAGGCCGGACCCGGACGCCAAAAGGAAAGAGCCGGTCACCGGGTGGTCGGGCAGTATCGGCCTGCCAACAGAATGGCTGGGGGAAGGTCGGCGAACCGGGCCAGCCGGAATTTACCCCCGCAGTCTCAAAGGCGGGGAAAAAGGGGCCACGGCGAGGACGGGGCATGGCCTGGAAAGCGCTCAGCGGCGGGTCAGCTACACAGTCTCCAGAACCCACCTGGGTCAAAACGACCATGGTGCCGAGCTCCGATTGAGCGAGAGCGGCACCCGCGTCGGACCCCGATTGGGCCGGAACCCCCATGACGTCAAGCTCCGATCGAGCGAGAGCAGCACCCGCGTCGGACCCCGATTGGGCCGGAACCCCCATGACGTCAAGCTCCGATCGGGCGAGAGCAGCACCCGCGTCGGACCCCGATTGGGCCGGAACCTCCATGACGTCAAGCTCCGATCGGGCGAGAGCAGCACCCGCGTCGGACCCCGATTGGTCCGGAACCTCCATGACGTCAAGCTCCGATCGGGCGAGAGCAGCACCCGCGTCGGACCCCGATTGGGCCGGAACCTCCATGACGTCAAGCTCCGCTTGAACCGGCGGAGCACTCCTGGTGGACCCCATGCCGAGAGCCGGACCCTCCAAGGTGGCACCAAGAGCAGGTTCGCCTCCAGTGACCCTGGGGAGAGGCTCAGAGGGACAAAAGGAACCGGGATCAGGATCACCGGCAGCGGCAGGGCCCGGCGAGACAGGCTCGAGCGCAGCAGACGGCTGCACCCGGCTCGCCCCCCCGAGAGACAGGCAATAATGCTCCAGAAAGAAGAGGAGGGATAGAAAATAGAGCACTTGCCTGATCTCGGGTTCTGCCGCCATCCAGGACTTCGATGCTCCGGGTTCAAACGGGAGGAGGTCGTCGTCCGGTTCCCACTCCGTCGCGACGTCATCCGCCCCTGGAAGAGGGGCTCTTGCAGCTCGAGGACCCCCCGACGTCATCGTCCACGCTAGTTGTTCATGTGGCGTGGAGGTGAGGGGCTCTCGGCCCGCTGGACCGGACTGTTCATCTGCGGAGTCCCGGGGACGCTCCGTCGTCGGCACAGGCTCCAACCAATCGTCCGACCTCCTCTGCCCAGAAAATGGCTGCGGGGCTGGGGTCTTCTGCCCGAGGGCCGCAGGCTCACTCCTCGTCTGGTGACGCTCCTCAGAGGTCGAAGCGTGCTCAGCAGGGGGAGACACAGAGGCAGCGGGTTTAATTAACATATCAGCAGGGAGTTGAGGCTCGGGGGGCTGCAAACCCCGAGCCTCACCCCCAGGAGTCAGACAGAACAAATCACTATTAGATGGAAAAAAGTGAACTTGAACTTGCCTGGCTCCCGGAGGAGCGGTGGAACCTGCCGTTGGGAACGTCATTCCATCCTCCTCCCACCGGGTGGTGGCCGGAGACTCTCTTGGAGGAGAGGGGGCCACTCGGGATGGTGTAGCCGCGCTGTCCACTGGAGCAAAACTTCTCAAACTCCCAGCCGCTGGAGAAGGCGTCGAAGCGGAGGGGGCAACAGCCAAGTCAGGCCGGGCGTGACGCGCTGACAGCTCAGCGGGGAAAGCAGGCCCGGGGGGAAAGGCTGCTGGGGTCTCCTCCAGGTGAGACGCCGAAGAGACAGCAGTGGGATGAATGGGGTCAGCCCAGTGAACCGGAGCGGATTCCGGAGGGGAGTCACGCTGAGAACGTCTCTGGCCACGGTGTCGACGTCTACGACGGGCCCCGGATGGTGCGAACTCCAGGACTGGATCGAGGGAAGGATCCGGATTCCAGAGCGGGCAGCGGGAGCTCCGGTCACTCCGCCTTTGGCCTCGTTCCTCCTCGATCTCCTGGAGCGCCTCGCGGTGGACGGCGATCTCTTGTCTCCTCGCTTGGACGTCCAAGTGGTCGGTGTAGCGGGAAGACAACCGGTCGAGCGTTCTCTCAGCGCAGTCCAGGTAGTAGTGCGCTTCGGATGAGTCGTCAAGGCTGGCGGAAGCGCTGATGAAGTCATCCACCTCCTCCAGCGCCTCAGGCAGCTGGAGCCAGAGATCACTCCACCTTGCAGCCTCCTCCTCTTCGTACATCAGAATTGTCTGGCGTTGGGCAGCGATGTCGAGTCTCCTCGCGTCGACCTCGGGGTGACCGTTGTAGCGGGAAGGCAGACGGTCAAGCACCTCCTCAGCCCGGTCTAAATACCAATGTTCATCGGGCTGATAACCGAGGAGAGGAGGGGCGAGGGAGGTGTCTGGATGCCCATCGAGGTCGGAGGCGATAATGAGGATTTCATCTACCTCCTCCAGCGCCTTGGTCAGCAGGACGTGGGAACCCCGAGAATGACTCCGCTGAGATGGCATATTTCCAACGCCGCGTACCTGGACAGGAAGGACAAAGTTCCCAGAACGCAACTTACTGAGAACGGCGTCTCCTTCTGGCGGCTGTCTACTGTCACGGCTGGCCCTCACGAGCCAGCATAAGACGCCTCAGTTCAGTAAATTGCAGTTCAGTTCTTTTATTTATAAAGCACAGGACTTAGGTGTACAACATAACTTTGCCACGCAGGCTTCGTTACACAACACAACATAAATTCACAATAGAGAGTTATGGCAGTGACGAGGAGCTCTCGTCTGCCGTAATTAGGAAGGAACGTCAGCGAGGGAGAAGACAGTTCCAAATAAATCACTTACATGCAGCGGGATACGTCGAGGAACCCAGGGAGCATGTGGTAAGGAGACAGGGGAAAGTCATAGGACTTCTGACAAGACAGCCGCGCCGTCCAGTTCACTCGCACTGACATTTAAAGCCAGCTGCTCATGATTGGAAACGCGGCACAGCTGCCCAGGTTCTGACAGCTGAGAGCTCCCGAGCGTCTGGCCAATCAGAGCCCGGGAAACCCGTGTGACGACACCAGCTGTCAAAACCTGACAAGGATGAGGAATAACCCGAGCGCGGACAAAGCGCTCGGGATATGACACATTCTTCCCTGCCACCACCTTACACTCTTCACATACTCTTCCTTCAAGATTACTTCTACTCATTTCTCTTCCTATCTACACCATGGTCATCATCATCATCATCATAGCAGTCTGCCGTGGGCGATAGCAGTCTGCCGTGGGCGACAATGACTGTTTCATTTAGGTCTGATCAGATTCCTCCACACTGCTCTGTCCTTAGCCTTCCACTGCCAGGAACTCCTGTCTATATCCAACTTCTTCAAGTTTCTTTTTTACAGTGTTTTTAAATCTGAGCCTTGGTCTACCCTGATTGCGTTTGCCCTCGCATAACTGTGAGTAGAGTAACTGCCGAGGGAGACGCTGGTGGTCCATCCTCTCAACATGTCCGAGCCATCTCAGGTTCATCTGTATTAGCATGTCCTCCATTGATGGTAGACCAGCTCGTTTCAACACTTCTATGTTGGTTTTCTTGTCTTTCCATGAGATGTTCATTATGGCTCGAAGGTGTCTCATCATGTACGCGTGGAGTTGCTGCACCTGCACTCTGTAGACAGTCCAAGTTTCAGCACTGTACAATAGAGTAGCCAGTACTGTCGCTCTGTACGCTTTGCATTTCACACGGATAGACACATGTCGGTTGTTCCACAGTCTCTCCCTCAAGTTTCCAAACACAGCGTTTGCTCTTCCCATTCTGAGAGATAGTTCATCCTCCAGCCTAGCATTCTCTGAAACAGTACTCTCTAGATACTTGAAAGTCTTGCACTTGACTAGTGGCTCTGTACCAATGCTGATCTCTTCTGGTAGTGATGTTGATAATTGGAACTTTGGTGGTTGATAAAGGCACTCTGTCTTCTTGATGTTGATTTGGAGGCTGAATTGGCTAGCTGCTCTTGCAAATTTCTTCACTAAAGATTGCATATCTTCCACACTGTGTGCAACCAGAGCACTGTCGTCGGCAAAGAGCATTTGTCTTACTACCTTTATCGATGTCTTACTCTTGGCTTTAAACTGTGCCACATTGAACAAGTCTGCTTCTTTCCTTGTTTGAATGTATACTCCTTCTGAAGTGTCTTTGAAGGCCACCTCAAGCATGGCTGCCAGATATAGCGAGAAGAGTGTAGGTGCCAGCACACACCCTTGTTTCACCCCATTGCTTACTGAAAAGCCTTTAGATACTGAACCACTCATTGCCACATTTGCTTGCATACCTGTATGGAGTGCCTCGATCAGGCTGACAAACTTCTCTGTACAGCCATATTTCTTGAGTACCTGCCAAAGTCCTTGTCGCGAAACAGTATCGAAGGCTTTACTGAAGTCTATGAAGACTACATAAAGTGGCATGTTCTGTTCAATACACTTTTCTTGAACCTGTTTCAAGCAGAAAATCATGTCCATTGTGCTTCTTCCACTTCTAAAGCCGCACTGGGTTTCCAGTAGTACATTCTGTGAGATATGTTCATTGAGTCTGTTCAGTAGTACACATGAGAGAATCTTACCAACAGTGGCTAGCAGTGATATACCTCGGTAATTTCTGTCCTGCTGCCCACACTCCACTCCACCATCACCCCCCCACTCCCAACACACAGCCCCCCAACATGACCCTCACGAAGACCCAGGTGAGGACGGAGCTGAGGAAGATCAAGGCAAGGAAGGCGTCGGGACCGGACGGCATCAGTGCAAAGCTCCTCAAGTCCTGTGCAGACCAGCTGTGTGGGATTGTGGAGGATATCTTCAACCTGAGCCTGACGCTGGGGAGGGTACCACAGTTGTGGAAAACATCTTGTGTGGTACCTGTACCAAAGACTTCCCACCCCAAAGATCTGAACAGCTACAGACCAGTGGCCCTGACGTCCCACATGATGAAGACCCTGGAGAGACTGCTCCTTGCTCACCTCCGCCCCCTGGTGGGACCAGCGATGGATCCACTCCAGTTCGCCTACCAGCATGGCATTGGGGTGGAGGATGCGGTGATCTTCCTCCTTCACCGTTCCCTGTCCCACCTGGAGAAACCCGGGAATGCGGTGAGGATCATGTTCTTTGACTTCTCCAGTGCTTTCAACACCATCCAACCGATGATCCTGAAGGACAAACTGCTGTGCCCAGGGTTGGACCAGCACCTGTCATCATGGATCCTAGACTACCTCACAAACCGGCCACAGTTTGTGAGAACCCAGTACTGTGTGTCCGACACGATCATCGGTAGCACGGGGGCCCCCCAGGGAACGGTTTTGGCTCCCTTCCTGTTCACCCTCTATACTGCGGACTTCTCACACAACACACTGCCATCTACAGAAGTTCTCTGACGACTCTGCCATCGTTGGCCTCATCTCCAATGGAGATGAAGCTGAGTACAGAGGGCTTATCCAGGACTTTGTGGACTGGTGCCATCGGAACTGCCTCCAGATCAACGCGAGGAAAACTAAGGAGCTGGTGGTGGACTGCCGCAGGCAAGGACAACCCCTCACAGCACCAGTAAATATACAGGGAACTGACATCGAGATGGTGACATCCTACAAGTACCTGGGTGTTCATCTGAACAATAAACTAGACTGGTCACACAATACTGACGCACTCTACAAGAAGGGACAGCGCAGGCTGTTCCTACTGAGGAGACTCAGGTCTTTTGGTGTACAAGGGGCGCTGCTGAAGTCATTCTACGACACGGTGGTGGCATCAGCTATCACTTTTGGAGTGGTCTGCTGGGGCAGTGGCGTTACAGCAGCCGATAGGAAGAGACTGAACAAACTGATCAAGAAAGCTAGCTCTGTCCTGGGGAAACACCTTGACCCAGTGGAGGAAATGGGAGAGAGAAGGATGGTGGCTAAACTGTCATCTCTGCTGGAGTCCGAGTTCCACCCTATGCAGGACATACTGAATGCACTGAGGAGCTCATTTAGCAGCAGACTACATCATCCTAGGTGCACAACCGAGAGGTTTCGCAGGTCCTTCCTACCTACGGCTGTCAGACTGTACAACCTAAGCAGGGCTGCTCGCAGAGATAGCAAAAAGACGTGACAACCTAATAGTATTGAATGCAAATGATGCAATAGACATAGACAATGGTCCCCTCCGGTATGTCGTCGGCCTTCGGCGGTCTATGATGACCATGGAAGAGAATCCTAAACGTCTACTCTGCTGGAACAGCACCGCCTGTGGCTGAACAGGCCGATGCGCGAATGACAGTCCCTGTCACACAGGTCACACTTGTGGGTGGTCTCCGTGCTGCTGGGTCTGTGGCGGTTCTTCCTGCGGGTCCTTTTTACATCTGCTGCAGCAGTCAGTCTCTCTTCACCCGCCTTGAGCTGTCTGGTCAGGGTGCCTCTCCATTTGGAGCGGTCCGTTGCAAGGTCCTCCCAGCGCTCTGTGTTGATATCCAGGGCCTTCATGTCCCTCTTGCAGACGTCTCTAAAGCGCAGCTGTGGGCGGCCAACGTCTCTCCTGCCAGTTGCCAGTTCTCCATAGAGGACGTCTTTGGGGATTCTGCCATCCTCCATACGGTGAACGTGGCCTAGCCAGCGGAGCCTGCGCTGCCTGAGTAGAGTGAACATGGAGGGAAGGCCAGCGCGGGACAGAACTTCTGTGTTGGGCACTTTGTCCTGCCAGGATATGTCCAGGATGTGGCGAATGCAGCGCAAGTGGAAGGAGTTCAGTCTCTTTTCCTGCCGGGCGTATGTTGTCCACGTCTCACTCCCATAGAGCAGTGTGCTGATGACGCAGGCGTTGTACACTGCCATCTTCGTCTTGACAGAGAGTTTGGGATTCTCCCACACTCGTGTGGTGAGGCGAGCGAGTGTGAAGGCTGATTTTCCAATCCTCTTGTTGATCTCTGTATCAAGGGAGAGGTTGTTGCTGATCGTGGACCCCAGGTACGTGAACTGATTCACGACCTCCAGCTTGTAGTCATCAATGGTGATGGTTGGTGGTGCTTCCGTGCCTTGCGCCAAGACGTTAGTCTTCTTCAGGCTGATGGTAAGCCCGAAGTCCTTGCATGCCTGGGAGAAGCGGTCCATAAGGGTCTGAAGCTCCTGCTGTGTGTGGGTTGCGACTGCAGCGTCGTCTGCGAACAGCATGTCTCTGATTAGAGCCTCGCGTACTTTGGTTCTGGCTTTCAGGCGGGCGAGGTTGAAAAGCCTGCCGTCAGATCTTGTGTGCAGGTAGATTCCCTCTGTTGCTGTGCTGAAGGCATGCCTCAGGAGCATAGCAAAGAAAATCCCAAAGAGGGTTGGCGCAAGTACACAGCCCTGTTTCACTCCGCTGTGTATGTTGAATGGCTCTGAGACGTTGCCATCGTGCTGCACTGTCCCCTGCATGTTGGTGTGAAACGATTCGATGAGGCTTTGCAACTTTGGTGGGCATCCTATCTTTGGCAGGATCTTGAAAAGGCCCTCTCTGCTGACCAGATCGAACGCTTTGGTGAGGTCGATGAAGGCGATGTACAGAGGCATGTTCTGTTCTCTGCATTTCTCCTGGAGTTGGCGGATGGAGAATATCATGTCTACCGTCGATCGCTCAGCGCGGAAGCCACACTGAGACTCGGGGTAGACACGTTCGGCAAGCTTCTGTAGACGAACGAGAACAACTCGTGCATAGACTTTGCCAACAACGCTGAGGAGGGAAATGCCCCTGTAGTTGTTGCAGTCGCTTCTCTCCCCTTTGTTTTTGTAGAGGGTGATGATCTTGGCGTCCCTCATGTCCTGTGGTACGGCACCTTCCTTCCAGCACTGGCAGAGGACGTCATGCAATGGCAGCAGTAGGGCGGTCTTGCAGTGCTTGATCAGGTCAGGGGGTATGCCGTCGTTGCCGGGTGCCTTGCCAGCGGCCAAGCTATCAATGGCCTTACTGAGTTCGTCGATGGTTGGCTCGGCGTCAAGTTCGTCCATGGATGGCAGGCAGTCGATGGCATCAAGGGCTGACGGTGTCATGGTGTTCTGTCTAGAGTAGAGGTCAGAGTAGTGTTCCACCCATCTCTCCATCTGCTTGTTCTTCTCTGTGATCATCTCCCCAGTGGAAGATTTGAGGGGGGCCGTCTTGCTCTGAGCCGGACCAAGTGCTTTCTTGATGCCATCGTACATACCACGGATGTTCCCTGTTATGGCAGCGGTTTGAATGTCTTGGCTGAGCTGAGTCCAGTACTCGTTGGCACAGCGCCGAGCAGTCTGCTGAACTTTGCTTCTTGCAGCCCTGAGAATCTGGAGATTCTTCTCGTTTGGGTACTTCTTGTACTCAGCAAGTGCTGAGCGCTTGGCTTCAATGACGGGGGTCATCTCGGTCAACTTGGCATCAAACCAGTCCTGTGACTTCGAGGTCTTCCTCCCAAAGGTAGCCAAGGCTGTGCGGTAGATGGTGTTTCGCAGCTCTTCCCACTTCTGCTTTGCAGATTCTCCTCCTTGTGGTACACCAAGTTCCTTCTCAAAGGTGGAGGCAAACTGCTCAACAAGTTCTGGTTGGGCCATCTTGCTGGTGTCAATCCGTGCCTTTCCAGGTTGTCTAGCACGATGGAATTTCTTCAGCTGCAGCTTGATCTTGCAACACACCAATGAATGGTCTGTGTCGCAATCTGCACTCTGGAACGAACGGGTGATTAGCACGTTCTTCAGTGAGGTGCGCCTGGTCAGGATCAAGTCTAGCTGGTGCCAGTGCTTTGAGCGCGGATGTTGCCAGGAAACCTTGTGTTGGGGCTTGGTCTTGAAGAACGAGTTTGTGATGCACAGATCGTGATATGTGCAGAACTCGAGCAGCCGCTGTCCGTTGTCGTTCATTCTGCCCACGCCAAAAGGTCCAAGACAGGAGGGCCAGGAGTCGTGGTCAGCACCCACTCTGGCATTGAAGTCTCCAAGGAGAATGAGTTGTTCAGAGTTGGGGATGATCCTGACAGTTGTTGCGAGATTCTCGTAGAACTCGTCTTTTGCCTCTGGTGTGGCTGTCTGTGTTGGGGCATACACACTGACGAGGGTGACTGGGCCTTCAGTGGTGTTCAGGCGGAGGGTGAGGAGTCATGCAGAGCCAGTGCTGCCCGGTTCCACCATCTTCAGCAAAGTGTTCTTCACTGCGAAGCCCACTCTGTGTTCCCTGTGTTCGTCACTGCCCTTTCCCTGCCAGTAGAACGTGTAGTCCTTCTCTCTCAGTGTGCCTGCATCAGCTAACCGTGTTTCCTGGAGAGTGGCGATATCCACTCCCAGTCTCTTCAGCTCATTATTGATGATGGCAGTCTTCCTGGTGTCGTTGATGTCCTTGAGGTTAGCAGCGAGTCCTGTCATCATAGTGCGGACGTTCCAAGTTCCCAGTTTTAGAGTTGGTCTCTTTTGTTTTATTGTCTTGCCTGGTGCGAAGGTTCTCAGCATGCTGTTTGGATTTCTCCTTATCCCCATGCACCCAATGAGGAAAGCAAGCTGTGGCGGAACAACACCTTATTGGCTGGGGGCTGCCCAGCTTGAGGCGGGCGGTAGCTGTCCAGTGAGATCTGATGATCCCTCCCACCATCGGGAACAACCCCTGGCGCCACGCTCTACGCCAATTGAGCAGTGGCTTATAACCGGTAACTGTCATTCCCCGTGTTTTGTCTACGCCAAAGGCGAAGCTGGAGTGTCCTCTCCAGTGATCCGGTGTTCTACCTTCCAGCGTTGGGCGTTGGTAGGATTCAAGCCTGGGCAGGAAGATATGGAGGACAAGATGTTGCCCATGCAGCATGTCCCCCCTCTCCACGTCACTGATGAATCCAAAGGAACAGCAGGGCTGCTACAGTTTGGCACCAGCGCCGTTGCAGGAGTTGCCAGAACGATGTTGAGCACAACATAGAACTGCCTTAGGGGCTCCGACTCCGGATTTTTCCTCAGGGTTGACTCCCGAAGCCTTTCCCGTGACCGGGTATGCCGCAAGGCAGCAGAGGTTTGAAATCAGGGTTTACCTTCCCCTAGATGGGCTACCTTCCCAGGTTGACGAGCCACCATCTACCCGAAGCATCTGGTTTTAAGGCGCCAGAGATCCGCCCTCGCCCCTTCTCCTATTAGTAAAAGCAGTTCCGCCGGGCTTAGAGACTAAACCACACGGGCAGGCTAGGAGTTGGACTTAGTTGTCAGAGGCTTTTCGAGACGCACGCCATAAGGAGCATTTTATGAGCACTGGGAGCTTAACCCCAGTGCCGCTCCTGGCTATGACAACCTTGGAACCCCCCACGGTATACAACTAGGAAAATACCGGTCGCTACGGAGGGCGACAATATGTATGGGTACATAATCATACCATGTAGGATAACTAAGTAGACGGTTATGCTGTTTCATTCCATCTAGCTACAATGCTCTGCACTGTGTGTGTTTATATATTTATATATTTATTCCATCTAGCTACAATGCTCCGCACTGTGTGTATTTATATATTTATTCCATCTAGCTACAATGCTCCGCACTGTGTATATTTATATATTTATTCCATCTAGCTACAATGCTCCGCACTGTGTGTGTATATATTTATATGTACATATGTATACTCGCTGCTCTTGTTTTTCTTGTCTTCTGATTGTTGCTCTGAGTGTTGCTATCCCTGTGCTGTTGCAATCCTGGAATTTCCCCATTGTGGGATTAATAAAGGCTTATCTTATCTTATCTTATCTTATCTTAATTTCCACAATCTTTCCTGTCACCTTTCTTGAACAAACGCACAATACTTGTATCCTTCCAGTCTTGAGGTACTTTCTGGGCATCCCATATCTCTAGGATGAGCTTGTGCAGGCAGTTGGTCAGCTGAACACCACCAAATTTCCACACTTCTGCTGGAATTCCATCCCTTCCTGGAGCTTTACCATCCTGTGTTGTCCTGATAGCTGCCATTGGTTCA
This sequence comes from Pholidichthys leucotaenia, assembly GCA_020510985.1. Taxonomy (NCBI): domain Eukaryota; kingdom Metazoa; phylum Chordata; class Actinopteri; order Cichliformes; family Pholidichthyidae; genus Pholidichthys; species Pholidichthys leucotaenia. The sequence goes on from CM035846.1 coordinate 125,450,303, forward strand.
TCAAAATTTGGTGGTTCATCCAGACTTGATATAGCTGGTCGCTGCACTAGAGCTTCTTTAGCCTTTTCAGTGAGATCTCCAGGGTTGTTTAGTAGTTGGTCAAAGTGGTCTGCAAATCTGTCCAGGATCTTGTTTTTTTCCTACAAAACCGTTTCACCATCCATAGCCTTTAGTTGGATCAGTCCTCTTGGTTTAGGGCTGTAGATTTCTCTCAAACCTGTGAAGAATGTTTTCATGTCCTTCCTGTCTGCTGCAGTTTGAAGTTTCTCCGCTTTTTCATCCCACCAGTTGGACTACATCTCTCTGGTGTACTTCTGTAGCTCACTCTGAGCCTTTGAGTATTTCTTCTTCTTCGACCTTGTGTTACACTGTAGGTTTTCCTGCCTAGCTGTATTCCTCGCTTCTAGTAGTTTTTTCAGGTGTTCATCAGAATCAGAATCAGAATCAGAATCAGCTTTATTGGCCAAGTATGCACAACACATACAAGGAATTTGACTTTGGCTAAAAACTTGCTCTCGTTGTTCAGGTGAAGGATTTAAATAAGGATTCAATGACAACCAGAGTATGTACAGTAAATTACAGTCTGTCCACGTTTCTATAAAAGGATGCAAATATATACAGGAATATATGCAGTTATTTACTCGGACTAACCACACTTTGCAGAAATATATGAAAAAATATACAATCACACAGTATTTCAATGTGGACTCAGATTCAGTGATATAATGTGAATGAAGTAAAAAGCAATGTGAGAGTTATGTGCAATGTAATAATGGATGAAAAGTCATGAGTACAGCAACAGGTAGGACTAGGTGAATGTTAGGAGTTCATCAGAGTGATGGCTTGAGGAAAGAAACTGTTCCTGTGACGGGTGGTTTTGACCTTCAGTGATCTGTAACGACGACCAGAAGATAGAAGTTCAAACAGTTTGTGGCCGGGGTGTGATGGGTCAGCACAGATGTTTCCCGCCCGTTTCCTGGTTATGGACCGATATAAGTTCTCAATGGAGGGTAGGTCAGTACCAATGATCCTCTCCGCAGACTTAATGATCCGCTGCAGTCTGGTCTTGTCCTGTTTAGTGGCAGATCCAAACCAGACAGTGATGGAAAAGCAGAGGACAGATTGGATGATGGCGATGTAGAAGACAACCAGCAGCTCCTGAGGCAAATCAAACTTCTTGAGCTGACGCAGAAAAAACAACCTCTGCTGGGCCTTTTTCCGGACAGTGTCAATATGGGAGGACCACTTCAGGTTCCGGGAGATTGTGGTACCCAGAAACTTGAAGGAGTCCACAGTGGACACTGTGCTGTTGAGGATGGTGAGTGGGGGGATTGAAGGGGGGTGTCGCCTGAAATCCACAGTCATCTCCACCGTTTTGGCTGGGTTAAGTTCAAGATGGTTCTGGCTGCACCAGAGGATCAGCTGCTCCACCTCCCGCCTGTATGCAGACTCATCATCATCCCGGATCAAACCGATGACTGTGGTGTCGTCCGCAAACTTCAGGAGCTTCACCGAAGGGTCCTCTGAGGTGCAGTCGTTGGAGTAGAGGGAGAAGAGCAGTGGGGAAAGGACACATCCTTGGGGGGCACCCAAGGATGACTATGACTAGTACTGATCATACTCATCAAACCAATTTTGATGTTTCCTCTCAGGGTGGCCTAATACATCACTCGCAGTCTGATACACTGTATCCTTCAGTGTTGTCCATTTCTCTTCTATGTCATTCTATGTCAGTTGTTGCTATCCCAGTCTTTCAAGTTTTCATCCATTTCCTGTGTAAGTTCTTCCTGCTATTTTTGGCCTTTCAGTGCACTAGTGTTTAGCTTCCGTGGTGGCTTCGCACCCGTCCTGCAGTGCTGTTTTCGTCTGCAAATCCTTAATCTAGATCTCAGCATAACATGATCAGTACCACAGTCCGCGCCTCTCATTGCTCTGGTGTCCAATACATCCCTTCTGTCTCTCTGCCTGACTATGATGTAGTCTAATAAGCGCCAGTGCTTGGATCTTGGGTGCATCCATGTCTTCTTGTGCTTAAATAGAGTGTCGATTATCACAAGGTTGTACTGTGAACATGGTACAAGTAGAAGTTGTCCATTAGCATTGCACTTGCCTACTCCATGACTGCCTAGCACTCCTTTACATTTCTCAGTGTCCGAACCAACTCTGGCGTTAAAATAGATAGATACATACTTTATTTCGAACAAAAAAGTAAAAAAAAAATGACAAGTGCAATAAAGTAACAGTATACAGTGTTCAAAAGGGAGAAGGAAGAAGTGAACACTTATTAATTTCAACTCCTCTTTTCCATAAATACAACCCATGTGAAATATATACAAATTACCACATTTAAGACCCCAAGTAAACAATTAACTATATTTTGTACATATCAACATTAACACCCATCCATCCCATCATACAGTACATACAGTCCATACATCAAACCAGCCCCAAACAACACAGATACACACAGTGCTGTCCCACCCACCATTCCATAGTGTCCCAGAGTGAGCATAGTGAATCGTACATATACTGTAAATACTACCCTTCTAACATATATTCTTTAAGCAAATAATGTTTATACCTATTTTTGAATTGATTTCTGTTTGTACATAGTTTCAGTTCCGGCTCCAGACTGTTCCACAAATCCACCCCACAGACAGATATGCACATACTTTTTTTAGTTGTTCATATCTTGGGTTTTGTAAAGTTTAAGTCTCCTCTCAAATTATAATCATTGTCTCTTTTTTTGAATATTTTTTGTATATTAGTTGGGAGTTGATTATTAATTGCCCTGTACATGACTTGTGCTGTCTTAAATTTAACTAAATCCATGAACTTTATGACATGTGACTTTAAAAACAACAAATTGGTATGGTCTCTATATCCTACATTATTTATTATCCTTACAGCTTTTTTTTGTAATGTGCATATTGGCTGTAGGTTGGTCTTGTAGGTGCTTCCCCAGACTTCTACACAGTAGTTAAGATAAGGTAGAAACAGTGAATTGTACAATAAGAACAATGATTTATAGTCCAAGATGTGTCTTGTCTTCCCCAGTATGCCTATACATTTTGCCAACTTGGCCCGGATGTGACTGATGTGAGGTTTCCAGCAGATTTTATTGTCTAGCGTCACCCCCAGAAACTTATTTTCCTGTACTGTTTCTATTCTGGTATCATCTATCGTTACCATTATTTCATGATTTATTTTATAATTTCCAAACATAATCTTTGTTTTTTTTTCAGATTTAGAGATAATTTATTTTTATTGAACCACTGCGTTAACCTTTTCATTTCAGTTGTGACCACCTCTAAAACCTGCTGCAAATTCTCACCAGTGCAAAGGATATTTGTGTCATCCGCAAACAAAATAAATTTCAGAATTTTTGATACTTGGCATATGTCATTTATATACAAGATAAAGAGTTTGGGTCCCAAAACTGACCCCCGGGGCACACCACAAGTGATGTCCATGAAGGGTGATTTGTGCTCACCAGTTTGTACAAATTGTTGTCTGTTACTTAAATAACTTTCCACCCAACTCAGTCCGACCCCTCTTATCCCATATCTTTCTAATTTCCTCAGTAGAATTCTGTGGTCAATGGTGTCAAAAGCTTTCTTTAAACCTATAAATACTCCTACAGCAAACATTTTTTTATCTATACAACTAGTAATTTCTTCTATAAGTTCGATCAGTGCCAAAGATGTAGATTTATCTGCTCTAAAACCATACTGGCTGTCTGTAAGGAGGTTGTGTTTTTCAATGAAATCATCCAGCCTCTTAGTGAAGATTTTTTCAAGTATTTTGGAGAATTGTGAGAGTAAAGAGACCTGCCTGTAATTTGTGAAACAATGACTGTCTCCTGTTTTGTATAGAGGTATTACTTTTGCTATTTTCATTTTGTTTGGAAATTTGCAAGTTTGAAATGACAGGTTACACATGTGGGTGAGTGGTTTAACAATTCCTTCAATTACTTTTTTCACTATTGTCATGTCAATTTCATTCCAGTCAGTTGATTTTTTGTTCTTAAATTTACTCACAGTCTCGATAATTTCCTTTTCAGTAACTGCACCCAAAAAGATTGTGTTTGGATTTCTGTCTTCTATTTCATTTACAGAACCACTGTTGTTTGTTTCTGGTGTCACTATTGATTTTGGCTAATTCAGGACCAACGTTTACAAAAAATTTATTGAAACCACTAACCACATCCTCCATATTATTTATCAAATTGTCATTTTCAATAAAATATTCTGGATAATTAGCATTCTTAGGTCGGTTACTAATAATCCCATTGAGTACTTGCCATATTCCTCTTAAGTTATTTTTATTATCCTCTATTATTCTGTTGTAGTATTCTTTCTTACAAGTCCTCATTATATAAGTAAGCTTATTTTTATATCTTTTATATTTGATCTCAGCTTCCACTGTTCTGCACTTAATGAATTGTTTATATAATGTATTCTTCTTTTTACATGCATTTATTAACCCCTTGGTGACCCAAGGAATATTTTTGTTTTGTTGTCTGTCACTGTATTGTTTTATAGGACAGTTTTTGTTGTACAATGATTGAAATGTTTGTAAAAATATATCATATGCTTTATTTATATCATTTTCATCACAAACTATCTTCCAGTCTTGTATTAATAATTCCTTTGCCAGTAAATATATAGATTCTTCAGTTCTTATTCTTTTATATTTAATATTTTTGGTATACTTTTTCTTCCTATAATCACATTGATAGACAACAAAAATCGGCAGGTGGTCACTGATATCATTCAATAAAAGCCCACTCCTGATATTATTTTCCATAATGTTTGTGAATATGTTATCTATTAGTGTGGCACTGTGTGACGTGATTCTGCTAGGTCTGGTAATTGTTGGATGTAAGCCCATACTGTACATTGTGTTGATAAATTCTTCTGTCAAACTATGTTGTTTTGAATTCATAAGATCTATACTGCTCAAAAAAATAAAAGGAACACTTTTTAATCTGAGTAAGCTGGACTAGCCTGCCACAATTTCTTCACTTTAAGTTTTGGAGTGTTTTCATTTCCATCAAAAGACGTGGCATCTTTTCATTCTTAACACATTATCCAGTCCATATCAGTGTAGATATCCAGCTTATTTTTTCCCATTAAAATCTGATGTGTTTTCAAAGTGTTCCTTTTATTTTTTTGAGCAGTATATATTGAAATCCCCACAGATGAACATAACTTTATGAGTTAGTTTTGCATACATTTTTTCCATCCAGTCCTTAAATAAGTCAATGTTTGATCCAGGTGTTCTATATATACAGCTCACGACCATATTCTTCACAATGTCCAGACAGATTTCTATTGTAATACATCCATCCATCCATCCATCCATCCATCCATCCATCTTCTACCGCTTTTCCGGAGGTCCGGGTCGCGGAGGCAGCAGTTCAAGCAGAGAAGCCCAGACTTCCCTCTCCCCAGCCACCTGCTCCAGCTCTTCAGAGGGGATACCAAGGCGTTCCCAGACTAGCTGGGAGACATAGTCTCTCCACCGAGTCCTGGGTCTGCCCCGGGGTCTCCTCCCAGTGGGACGTGCCTGAAACACCTCAAGTGGGAGGCGTCCAGGAGGCATCCTAATCAGATGCCCATACCACCTCAACTGACTCCTTTCAATGTGGAGGAGCAGCGGTTCTACTCTGAGCCTCTCCCGGATGACTGAGCTCCTCACCCTATCTCTGAGGGTGAGTCCAGCAATCCTACGGAGAAAGCTCATTTCAGCCGCTTGTATCCGCGATCTCGTTCTTTCGGTCATTACCCAAAGCTCGTGACCATAGGTGAGAGTAGGAACGTAGATTGACTGGTAAATCGACAGCTTTGCCTTAGAACTCAGCTCCCTCTTCACCACAACAGACCGGTACAACGTCCGCATCACTGCAGATGCTGCTCCAATCCGTCTGTCGATCTCTCGCTCCATTTTCCCCTCACTCGTGAACAAGACCCCAAGATACTTAAACTCCTCCACTTGGGGCAGGAGCCTGTCCCCAACCCGGAGAGGACAATCCACCTTTTTCCGGCTGAGGACCATGGACTCGGACTTGGAGGTGCTGATTCTCATCCCAGCCGCTTCACACTCAGCGGCAAACCGTCCCAGCAAGAGCTGTAGGTCATTGCTGGATGAAGCCAACAGGACAACATCATCTGCAAACAACAGAGATGAGATCCTGTGGTCACCAAGCATGACACCCTCCATTCCCTGGCTGCGCCTAGAAATCCTGTCCATAAAAATTATGAACAGGACCGGTGACAAAGGGCAGCCCTGGCGGAGTCCAACTCTCACTGGGAATGACTCCGACCGAGTGTTGGCAATGCGAACTAAACTCTCACAACGGTCGTACAGAGACCGAATAGCTCGTAACAACAAGCCCGATACCCCATACTCCCGAAGCACCCCCCACAAAAATCCACGAGGGACGCGGTCAAATGCCTTCTCCAAGTCCACAAAACACATGTAAACTGGTTGGGCAAACTCCCACGAACCCTCAAGAATTCTCGAGAGGGTAAAGAGCTGGTCCGATGTGCCACGGCCAGGACGAAAACCACATTGCTCCTCCTGAATCCGAGGTTCGACCAACGGCCGGACTCTCCTCTCCAATACCTTGGCATAGACCTTCCCAGGGAGGCTGAGGAGTGTGATCCCTCTAAAGTTGGAGCACACCCTCCGGTCCCCTTTTTTGAAGAGAGGAACCACCACCCCGGTTTGCCATGCCAAAGGCACTGCCCCCGACCTCCACGCAATGTTGCAGAGGCGTGTCAACCATGACAACCCAACAACATCCAGGGCCTTGAGGTACTCGGGGCGAATCTCGTCCACCCCCGGGGCCCGGCCACCAAGGAGATTTTTAACCACCTTGGCGACCTCAGCCCCTGTGATAGGCGAGTCATCCCCCTCGTCCCCAAACCCTGCTTCCTCTGTGGAAGGCGTATCAGTGGGATTGAGGAGATCCTCGAAGTATTCCTTCCACCGCCCGACGATATCCCCAGTTGAAGTCAACAGTGTCCCATCCGCACCATACACAGTGTGGACGGGGAGCTGCTTTCCCCTCCTGAGCCGCCGAACAGTTTGCCAGAATCTCTTTGAAGCCGACCGAAAGTCTTGTTCCATGGCCTCACCGAACTCCTCCCATACCCGGGTTTTTGCTTCAGCAACCACCCGAGCTGCACTCCGCTTGGCCTGCCGGTACACCTCAGCTGCTTCGGGAGTCCCACAAGCCAACCAAGCTTGATAGGACTCCTTCTTCAGCTTAATGGCCCCCCTCACCACTGGTGTCCACCACTTGGTTCGGGGGTTGCCACCACGAGATGCACCGACCACCTTGCGGCCGCAGCTCTGGGCTGCCGCTTCAACAACAGAGGTGGAGAACATGGCCCATTCAGACTCCATGTCTCCAGACTCCCTCGGAATGTGGTTGAAGTTCTTCCGGAGGTGGGAGTTGAAGACCTCCTGGACAGGGGCCTCAGCCAGACGCTCCCAGCACACCCTCACTATACGTTTGGGTCTACCAGGTCTGAATGGCTTCCTCCCCTGCCATCGGATCCAACTCACCACCAGGTGGTGATCAGTTGACAGCTCTGCACCTCTCTTTACTCGGGTGTCCAAGACATACGGTCGCAGGTCTGATGATACGATAACAAAATCGATCATCGACCTGCGGCCTAGGGTGTCCTGGTGCCAGGTGCACATATGGACACCCTTATGCTTGAACATGGTGTTCGTTATAGACAGACTGTGGTTAGCACAGAAGTCCAATAACTGAACACCACTCGGGTTCAGATCGGGCAGGCCGTTCCTCCCAATCACCCCCCTCCAGGTTTCACTGTCGTTGCCCACGTGCGCATTGAAGTCCCCCAGTAGGACAATGGAGTCTCCAGGAGGAGCACCCTCCAGCACCCCAGTCACAGACTCCAAAAAGGGTGGGTACTCTGAAACATCATTTGGTGCATAGGCACAAATGATGGTCAGGACCCGTTTCCCAACCCGAAGGCGCAGGGAAGCAACCCTTTCGTCCACCGGGGAAAACTCCAATATAGAGGCAGCAAGGTGGGGCGATACAAGAATACCTACTCCTGCTCGTCGCCTCTCGCCCGGGGCAACTCCAGAAAAGGCCAAGCTCCAGCCCCTCTCCAGGAGACTGGTTCCGGAACCGGAGCTGTGTGTTGAGGTGAGGCCAACTATATCTAGCCGGTATCGCTCAATCTCGTACACCAGCTCAGGCTCCTTCCCCACCAGAGAGGTGACATTCCACGTACCAAAAGCCAGTTTAGAAAGCTTGGGATCAGTCCGCCAAGGTCTCCGCCTTTGACTGCCACCTAATCCACATAGCACCGGACTTCCATGATCCCTCCTGCAGGTGGTGAACCTACTGGAGGGCGGACCCATGTAACTCCTTCGGGCTGAGCCCGGCCGGGTCCCATGGGTGGAAACCCGGCCACCAGACGCTAGCCTTCGAGCCCCTCCCCCAGGCCTGGCTCCAGGGTGGGGCCCCGGTAACCCCATACCGGGCGGGGTACACTGAATCCTTGATATACAATTTATCATGAGAGTCTGTTGGATCGTTCTTCGTCTGGCCCTTCACCCAGGACCAGTTTGTCTTGGGAGACCCTATCAGAGGCAAATTGCCCCGGACAACATAGCTCCTGGGATCACTGGGGCACGCCCCCCCCCCCCCCCTATTGTAATACATTCAAATAAATCATCCACAGTTACTGACAAATTTTCAACAACCTTGTATTGCAAGCTCTTGTCAACATAAATTGCAACTCCTCCTCCTTTTTTCACTTTTCTATTTATATAATTTAATTCATAGCCATCCATGGTAAAATCCACTCCTTTCTCTTCACTGAGCCACGTCTCTGATATTGCCACAATATTGAATAGCTCTTTAAACTGATGTAAATAATCTTTAATGTTATTAAAGTTGGCATAGAGACTTCTGCTGTTGAAGTGGATCATAGAAATATTGAAATCAGATGTGACTGTTGTGTTAAACTGTTCATCCGTGTAGTAACTACAGTTATTATTGATGGAGCTAAATAAATTATTATCAGGGTCTATGTTATATTCTACGTCCTGTGGGTTGTGATCCATATATTCAAAAACTTTCAGTTTCTGTTGTTCCTGTTTGTTGATCTTTTGTTTCATGTAATTAAATGTCCTGATGCAGATGAGTATAATCCTTCAGTGTCCTACAGTTGTCTCTTGTTGCTGTGACTCCAGTACATAATATTCATTGATATTTGTTCAGTTCCATAATATTACGGATGTTAATGACCTTGGCTTCTTCAGGTGATCCATTTAATTTTATGTGTATTTTACAGTTTGATGTCCAGGTGTTTTGAATCTTTTTCTGCTTTCTCAGGTATCTTGCTTTTCTGGCTATTTCTGCGTTTTCAGAATCAGAATCAGAATCAGAATCAGGTTTATTGCCATTGTTCATGTAGTACACAAACTAGGAATTTGTCTCGGTACAATGCTGCAACATTAAACATGATAAGATAAGAGAAATAAACTATACATGTAATAAAGTGTAGGATAAGATTAAGTGATACTGGTCAACAGTTAAAATATATATTAGCCAGCAGCAGATACTGTGGAGAACTATATAGTGCAGTCGGTAATGCAGGAAGAAAACAGTGATGATTGACATGAGTCTGGTTGAGCTGCTGTACATGGTGCACGAGAGTCACTTAGTGTTCAGCAGTCTAATGGCAGAGGGGAAGAAGCTGTTCATGTGACGGGAGGTTTTAGTTTGGATGGACCGAAGTCTTCTACCAGAGGGGAGGGGGGCAAACAGTACATGACCAGGGTGTGAGGGATCGGCTATGATCCGGCCAGCACGCCTCCGGGTCCTGGAGATGTACAGATCCTGGAGAGATGGGAGCTTGCAGCCGATCACCTTCTCAGCAGTGCGCACGACGCGCTGCAGCCTTAGTCTGTCCCTGGCAGTGGCTCCTGCGTACCACACGGTTATGGAGGTGGTGAGGATGGACTCGATGATGGCTGTGTAGAACTGCACTAACATCTTGGTGGGTAGCTTGAGCTTCCTCAGCTGCCGCAGGAAGAACATCCTCTGCTGGGCTTTTTTGATGAGTGAGCTGATGGTCAGCTCCCATTTGAGGTCCCTGGTGATGGTAGTGCCTAGGAAGCGGAAGGAATCAGCAGTGGTGATGGGAGAGCCTGAGAGGGTGAGGGGGGGCAGAGGAGTAGTGACTTTCCTGAAGTCTACAATCATCTCCACTGTCTTCAGAGCGTTCAGCTGCAGGTTGTTATTGCTGCACCAGGACGCCAGCTGGGCCACCTCTCTCCTGTAGGCGGACTCGTCGCCGTTGGAGATGAGCCCGATGAGGGTGGTGTCGTCCGCAAACTTGATCAACTTGACAGACTGGTGGCTGGAGGTGCAGGAGTTGGTGTAAAGGGAGAAGAGTAGGGGGGAAAGTACACAGCCCTGGGGTGATCCGGTGCTGATGCTAGTATAGTCTGAGACAGTCTTTCCCAGCCGCACATGCTGCCTCCGGTCCGTCAGGAAGTCGATGATCCACCTGCAGAGGGAGTCAGGCACGTTGAGCAGGGACAGCTTGTCCCGGAGCAGAGCGGGGCGGATGGTGTTGAATGCGGAGCTGAAGTCCACAAACAGGATCCTGGCGTAGGTTCCCGGGGAGTCCAGGTGCTGCAGGATGGAGTGGAGGGCCAGGTTGACTGCATCGTCTACAGACCTGTTGGCTCGGTAGGCAAACTGCAGCGGGTCCAGGAGAGGGGTGGTGATGGACTTGAGGTGGGACAGGACCAGGCGCTCAAAGGACTTCATGACTACAGAGGTGAGCGCTACAGGTCTGTAGTCATTAAGTCCAGTGATCCGTGGCTTCTTGGGGACAGGGATGATGGTGGAGGATTTGAGGCAGGATGGCACGTGGCATAACTTAAGGGAGGTGTTAAAAATGTCTGTGAATACAGGAGCCAGCTGTTTCGCACAGAGTCTCAGGGTGGAGGGAGACACGCCGTCTGGGCCGGGGGCCTTGCGCGGGTTCAGTCTGGAGAACTGTTTGAGCACATCCTGCTCACTGATGATAAGGGGAGGGGGGGAGGTGGGGGGGGGTGCCTTAAATGAAGTAGGGAATGTGGAGGCTGTGGAGCTGGAGGGAGGGGGGGAGTTGGACACAGATGACGAGGTGTCAAAACGGGCATAGTGTTGGGACAGTCTCTGACAAAGGGCTTTGTCATCCTGACCTTTAGGAGCCTGAGGCCGATAGTTGGTGATCTGCCTCAGTCCTCTCCACACGGAAGCCGAATCATTAGCAGTGAACTGCTGCTGGAGTCTCTCTGAGTACACAGATTTAGCCCTCTTCAGCTCTCTGTTAAACCGGTATTTAACCTCCCTGTAGCGGTCCCTGTCTCCACTTTTCAGCGCTGCTTCCTTCTCCTTCCTGATCTGTCTGAGCTTAGCTGTGAACCAGGGTTTGTCATTAGAGTAACTCACCCTGGTGCGTGATGGAAGAATGTTCTCTTCACAAAAGTGGATATATGAGTTCACAGTGTCCGTGTACTCATCCAGATCATGCGTGGCTCCTTTAAGCATGCCCCAGTCAGATATTTCCATGCACGTTTCCAGCTTCTCCTCAGCATCACTGGTCCGTATCTTCGTAGTGCTCACAACAGGTTTAGTGAGCTTCAATCTCTGTCTGTATGTGGGAATGAGGTGAACCATCACGTGATCAGATAATCCCAGCGCAGCTCGAGGGACAGCGCGATATGCGTCTTTCACTGTGGTGTAACAGTGATCCAGTGTGTTTAATCCTCTGGTGGGGCATTTAATAAACTGTTTGTAGCGGGGGAGATCGTGGCTCAGATTGCACTGATTAAAGTCGCCAGCCACAATAATCAGCGAGTCTGGAAAACTCCGCTCTGTGTGTTGAATGTGATCCGCGAGCACGCGCTGAGCTTCGCGCGTGTCCGCGTCGGGAGGAGCGTACACAGCGATCAGTATAAAAGAAGCAAACTCCCGCGGGGAATAAAAAGGCTTGCAGTTGATAACAAGAAATTCCAAGGCAGGAGAACAGTGTTTGGAAATTACCGCTACATCAGAGCACCAGCTACAGTTGATGTAGAAGCAGACACCGCCTCCTGTGGTCTTGCCGGAAAGCTCTGTGTCACGATCAGCACGGAAGAGCTGGAAGCCGTCGAGGCGCAGCGCGCTGTCCGGTATATTTTCCCGGAGCCAGGTCTCAGTAAAGCAGAGGACAGCTGAGGAGGTGAGGTCCTTAAAACGCATCAGCAGTCTCAGTTCATCCACCTTGTTAGAGAGAGAGTTGGTATTGGACAGAAATATGCCAGGCAGCGCCGTTCGCGAGCCTCTCCTGCGAAGTCGTACGAGAGCGCCCGCTCGTCTTCCTCTCTTCCGCCGTCTCACTTTCCGAGCCAAACAATAAACCAGATCGGCGGCAGGGGCTAGAAAAACTGGGAGGAGGTCCGTGGGGGTCAAAGTCCTGATATTTAAAAGTTCTTCACGGGTATAAGTGCAAGCAGACACACAATTGACAAACAAAAACAAACAAAGAGCGCAGCGAAGCACCATGTCGACCGCTGTGGGCGCCATCTTGGATCTCCAAGATCCAAGATGTAAGGTGTTTGTAAGGTGCTCGTAAGGTGCTCGTAAGGTGCTCGTTTATATAGATGTTCGTTCCTTTCAGTTTTCTACCTTGTTTTAGCAGCGCAGTCTTGTGTTTTCTATTCACAAACCTCATGATTACAGCCGGTTTGTCGCTGTTTTCCCTGGGCAGAGGGTGGCAGGCCTCAATGGTGTTATAGTCCAGCTGGATTCCTTTGGACTGCAGGAAGGCCGCCACTTGTTGTTCCGTGGATTCGTCTTCCAGTGCGTCGAGCCTCCCTTCGGTGTCCGCGGCCACCGCCCGAGCATATGATCGAGGGTTAATGTGGAGCCCAGTGATGATCACGTCGTTTACCCGGGTGTACTGCTCCAGGTCCGACACTCTGCTCTCCAGATATGCCAGCCTCTTGTCCTTCTCGGCGTTCTGGATCCGCAGCGCTTTCACCTCCTCGAGCAGGCCCAGGATGTTTTTTTGCTGCAGCTTAACAGCAGAAATCTCTTCAGCCAAGAAGTGGAGCGATCTTTTAATATCGTCCACCTCCTCAGTCTGCTGAGCTTTCTTCGGACCCATGATCCCGGACGATGTATGTTGACTAAACAGCTAATGAACAGCTGTTTAGCTACACTACCGTTCAAAAGTTTGGGGTCACCCAGACAATTATTTTGTGTTTTCCATGAAAAGTCACACTTATTTACCACCATGAGTTGTAAAATGAATAGAAAATATAGTCAAGACATTGACAAGGTTAGAAATAATGATTTGTATTTGAAATAATAATTTTTCCTTCAAACTTTGCTTTCGTCAAAGAATCCTCCATTTGCAGCAATTACAGCATTGCAGACCTAACATGATTGCACAAGTGTTTTCTAATCATCCATTAGCCTTCTGACGCAATGAGCAAACACATTGTACCATTAGAACACTGGAGTGATAGTTGCTGGAAATGGGCCTCTATACACCTATGTAGATATTGCACCAAAAACCAGACATTTGTAGCTAGAATAGTCATTTACCACATTAGCAATGTATAGAGTGTATTTCTGATTAGTTTAAAGTTATCTTCATTGAAAAAAGTGCTTTTCTTTCAAAAATAAGGAAATTTCTAAGTGACCCCAAACTTTTGAACGGTAGTGTAGCTGAATGGCGGGCCGCTCCGCTCTCGTTTCCCAGTCCGTAGATGCCGTTATTGGCGTTTTAAGTCAGACAGGGGTCGAAACTAAGATGTCCAGTCCATAATCCAAATTCAGTTCTCAAAAGCCAAAAAAGTAGTCAAAAACCAAGCACCAAAACACAGAAATCCACCGACTGACAGGATCTGATAGCACAATGTGTATATAATGTCTATAATGCAATGTGTAGCCAACGGAGCAGTGATCTCCAACAAGTATCAGCCTGTCATCAGTCGGTACACGCTGATAGTCTCACGCCTGATAGTCTCACGTAAATCACTGTAGAACTCTTCCTTCACCTCCTCTGTGTTGGTCATTGTTGGGGCATATACACTGATGAGTGTGGCATACATCTTCCGCTGTAGTGGGAGTCTCATAGTCATTATCCTTTCGTTGATTGGCACCGGTTTCTCATCAAGCATTGCTGCTATCTCCTTTCTAACTGCAAAGCCCACTCCTGCTTCTGTCCTTTCTTGAGTTGATCTCCCACTCCAAAAGAAGATGTACCCATGGTCTTCCAAGCTGTCATATTCAGGCAATCTTGTTTCACTAAGTGCAGCTATGTCTACATTGTACCTGTTCATTTTCAGGGCCACAAGCGCAGTCTGTCTTTCTGGGCGCTGTGATGTTGTTCTGTCCAACAGAGTGCGTACATTCCATTCCGCTACATACAAGGCTGCTATTTTCCTCTTCTTTTGTCTTCCTGCTGCTAGCTTACTTTTCGCTGCCTGTTGGTGTGTGAACAGATCAGCGCGGACCTTGTAAGCCCGGGCGACGTCCAAGCTGGTATGAGTTGCTTTCTGATTGACCATTTCATGAAACTGCTTGCAAAGTATTTGAGTACTGCTAGCTTTTGCTGGACTAGCAGCACATTCTTGGCAGATAGCGGTATTATCAGTGGCAAGGACAAGCCAAGACAAACTGACTCCAGTATCTGTTGCAATGACTGACCAGATGATAGGTGTGTTTATCTCTGCTCTTTGTGTAGTGCATGTCACGATGGCACCAGCTGGCACAGTCCACCACAGACCTTGCGACAGATGTGTTTATCTGCCAGGATGTCCAGTCTCACCCCGTGTAACTGGGAGTGGTCCACCACAGACCTGTAGCACAGGACACCATGGTAGAACAGTTTAAATCCACATCCAATGCTCATAGCCTTGCTTCCCTTCCATCTGGTTTCTTGAACACACAGTATATCTATCTTTCTTCTCTCCATCATATCAGCCATCTCTCTGCCTTTACCCGTTGTAGTCCCTACATTTAACGTCTACTATACTCTCACCTCCACACTTCTACCTTTCCTTTTTTCTCTCTCCATCCTAGCATCCCTTCCCCCTGTCCTCCTCCTCGATCTTTGACCAACAGTAGTCCAATTTCCACTGGCACTCTGTCGGTTAACGGCACCGGTGGCAGTCGTTGTTAAACTGGGCCTCGACCGATCCGGTATGAAAGTCTCATTCATCATGATCTGCATGTTTGATTTAACAAAGGTTTTACATGGGATGCCCTTCCTGACACAACTCTCTCCATTTACTCGGGCTTGGGACAGGAGTACACTGGCTTGTATACCCCCTGTGGCTGGGTATTTAAACATAATAAATGTTACAAGGCATAAATGCCCATATTTCTAAGGAAAATATGTTTACAGTCTTATATTTGATTTTATTATGTCTTTTTTAAGAGAAGAAACATTGTTTAAAGTCAGAAAAATAATAAAACTCATGCATTGATGCTGAAATCCTGTGAAGGTCTGCGTTTTTCCCCACAGAAAACTGATCAAGAATTGATAAGAGAATAGATAAAGAATCGGCTCAATAAGCAAAATCGACAATGCCATTGATATAGATAAGATCTTATCAGTTTCCATCCCTAGTCTTAGAATGTTCTGTTGAATATGTAGACATCACAAACAGGCAGTTGAGAGCAGAAACTAGACCGGGCCATTTATAGAGTTGCTGCCCCCCCCCTTCCCCCAAGGGAAACCTATAGGGAAAGTACTGCTTCGGCTTAGCCATATTCTAAGGATGGTGTGAACAGCTCTCTTGAAGTCATTCCACAGCATCATTATTAGATTCAGGTCTGGACTTTGACTGGATCACTTCAAAAGACAGATTCTTTTTTGTTGAAGCCATTCTGTAATAGATTTACTTTCATATTTATGGTCTTTGTCTTGTTGCATCACCTAACTTCTGCTGAATTTCAGCTGGCAGACAACCAGCCTGACATTATTCTGTAGGATACCTTGATAAACTTGATAATTCTAATTCTAGGGAGACCAGTCGCAGTACTAAATTATCTTCATTTGTAAAATGAATACCTAAAGTCTTGGAGATTACTTTGTAACCCTTTCCAGTTTTATGCAAATCAACAATTCTTGATCGTAGGTCTTCAGATATCTTTTTTTGTGAGGCATGCTTCACATCAGTAGATGCTTCTTGTGAATAACAAACTCAAAAAGTGTTGTAAGGAATAATGGTCCAGAATTCCTCCTGAATGTTTTGCGGGCCTGATCATCAGCTAGCGGGATCAGTTGTTGGAGGTTATTGCTGCCAAAGGATGTTTGACCAGTTATTAAATTTAGGGTTTGGTTGCTTTTTCCACCAGCACTGTAAATGTTTAATGGATGTGTCCAATAAAGACATGAAGTATTATAATTGTTATTTTGGTTTTAGGTTAAGCACATTGTGTTTGTCTATACTTGGGACTTAGAAATCATATTTTATGACCAATTAATGCTGAAAACCAGGAAATTCCAAAAGGTTCACATGCTTTTTCTTGATAGTGTACATCAAAATTTAACTAGAGGCAGGACTTGGCCCACCAGGTTTTTTCCAAGTGCAGAGGAAAATTGATAAGCAGTCATAAGAGCTGTGAGCTCTTGGTGTGTCCCTAGCTTCAACAGAAGGCTGAGTCATCTGAGATTGCAGATTGTGCATATGTTGTTCAGAGCACAACTGAAACAAGACCCAGAAATCTAAACTCATTATATAATGTAAGTTTTTGTACTCGTTAGTACTTTTCATGGGTGGTAGTGACTCAGGAGGTAGAGCAGGTTGTCCAGTAACCGGAGGGTTGGAGGTTCGAATCCCGCTTTCCTCAGCCATTCTGCCATCCCTGGGCAAGACACCTTACCCACCTTGCCTCCAGTGTCCATGACACTGGGGATGAATGTGTATAAATCTCCAGTAGTGGTCGGAGAGGCTGTTGGTACGGATCAGCAGCCACGTTTTCGTCAGTCTGCCCCAGGGCAGCTGTGGCTACAGAAGTAGCTTACCACTATCAGTGTCTGTCTGGACTGGAGTGAATGAATAATGGACTCACTGTAAGCACTTTGAGATGTCACTTAACATGTAAAGTGCTATATACATCTAATCCATTATTATTATTATCATTATTATTATATACAGTATGTTGTATACAGCTTGAGGAAAGGTTGAACTCTGCTCTTCTTCAGTGATACATTGGGATCTTTAAAGAAAATGGAGAGTCAACAGACTCTCAGTCGCCTCAGAGTGCACTTGTTATATATAGATCAGAGTAATATTAAATTGAAAGTGAATTTGCATACTCCATACTCCATTTTCTTATTTGCAGTATATCATAAAAATGCATTAAAGTGACACTCTGGCAAAAATCAAGTTTTTTCTGTTGTTAACTTGTCTGTAGCATGTTTTTTGTGACTTACAAGACATATCAAGTGTCACGAACTGAGCCCGTGTTTCCTGTAGGCTCAGTTCTGACCGTTCTTGGTGGCTCAGGCATTGGGATTATTATGTTTTGTATCCTTCGATTTCTCGTTGTTTTTGTGTCCGTGTACTGTTTCTTTTCCATGCCTGTAGCCGCCGCTCTGGCTGGCAGTTGTTGGGCAGCTGTTTGGCCCAATTCCTGGTGGGTGCTGTTTAACATTCGCTGGTCCAACTACGCCCCCTCTCTCTCTCTGACAGTCAGCTGTTCGCCCCGGTAATTATCTTTCCCGCATCTTGCCCAGGTGTTGCCAATTTGTCACGCCAGCAGTGTTTGTACTTAGGCAGCTCTTTGCCAGTCAAACACCGCTGTGGGAGCCTGAGCTGGACCTCCTGGAGGTCGGACCCGAGTCTTCATCGTCACGATCAACAGAGTCCTGGACGGTGGTGGAGCTCGAGCTCAGGCAAGTTTTCTCTCTTGTGTTTCTAATATCAGTTCTAGAAAGATCTTGTCTGGCTCAAGGTGAGGAGAGTCAGGTGTAGCGCGCAGCTGCCCCTGAACTCCCTTCGCTGGGCTCCGCTGCTACCGGCGACCCTATTAACTTGGTTTCATCTCCTGCTCCTGAGTTTTCTTCTAGGGTTGCCGGAGAGGAGCCATCGTCACCAGGGGTCACCTTGGAACCGGGCCCACCACTTGACGACGTCGTGAGTCCAGCTTCCCCGCTGCCTGAGACCGTCGTGTAGGTCCCTCCACAGGCTGTATCTCCGTGGGTGCAGCAGGCTGGCTTCGGACCATTGTGGGGGCTGCGCTCCAGGATCAGCCCAACGTCGGTGCTGTGCTCCTGCTCGGACCCGTCATGGATGCCACGCTGCAGCGCAGGTTCCACCGAGGGTGCAGCCATGGCCTGGTCGGGGTCCACCGCAGGTGCTGCTGAGCTCCAGCTGGAGTCCTCCGCGGGTGCTGCAGAACTCTATTTGGGAGTCACCGCGGGTGCTGCAGAGCCTCAGCCGGAGGTCACCGCGGATGCTGCAGAGCCTGCCCAGTCAGGGTCCACAGCGGGTGCAGCGTCGGACCAGTCGGGGTCTACCGCGGGTGCAGCGTCGGCCCGGTCGGGGTCCATCACGGGTGCAGCATCGGCCCACTCGGGGTCCACCATGGGTGCAGCTGTGTCCCAAGCCGGGACCACCGAAGGTGCTGTGGATCTGCCTGAGGATGCCGTGGTCCCCTTCTCCTCCCTGTCTGACGCCGTGGGGGTTCCCTCCCTATGGTACGGTCACCCACCAGTGAGCCTTCCAGTGGGCAGGCCGCCTCCTGCTTCATCCCGCCGGCCCTGGTGGCTTTACAGTGCTGGCCAACCGCCTGGGGGACTGAGTCTGTGGGCCAGATGGTTCGTGTTTTCCGGCAGGCCGCCAGACTCTATCTGCCGAACTGCCTGCTGGGTCTGGGACTCTGGGCGGCCTCCCGAGCCTCCACGTCTTTGGACTTGGGGGGGGGGGGTGTTAATTGTGGACCCTGGGCAGGTATTGTGTTCCCTCCTTTTCTGTTCCCCCTACCTCCCACCCGGGTTCGTGTTGTTGTTTCTGTCGGGGTTGGGGGGGCAGGGGTTTTTCTTGCCTTATGATGTTACCATGGGTGTCTGGTATCCACCCCTAGAAGGAGGGGCTCTGGCACGAACCGAGCCCATGTTTCCTGTAGGCTCGGTTCTGACCGTTCTTGGTGGCTCATGCATTGGGTTTATTATGTTTTGTATCTTTTGATTTCTCGTTGTTTTCATGTCTGTGTACTGTTTCTTTTCCATGCCTGTAGCCTCCACTCTGGCTGGCGGTTGTTGGGCAGCTGTTTGACCCACTTCCTGGTGGGTGCTGTCTAACATTTGCCGGTCTGACCACGCCCCCTCTCTCTCTGACAGTCAGCTGTTCGTCTCGGTAATTATCTTTCCCGTGCCTCGTCCAGGTGTCGCCAATTTGTCACGCCAGCGGTGTTTGTATTTAGGCAGCTCTTTGCCAGTCAAACACCACTGGACCATTGCACAAGTTCACACGGTCGTTTTTCACTATGTGACTGTCACGTCGGTGAAGGATTGTTTGTGGATGCGCTCGCTGGCAGACTTGGACTACTCAGAGTGCTCCTACACTGTCAGTAAGAACTGTTAGCATTTCTGTGCGCAGTTGTGCTGCTACGCTTTACTGTAGCGTTTCCCCCATGCAGCACAACTGCTACGCTTAAGCTGTTGCCCAGTTTTCTTCTCCCGTGCCAGTCGAGCGTCCTGGAGGACTCCTAAGTTTCACCCGAGCAATTTATGTTATTCTGGTGTATTTTGGTGTCAATAAATGTGTGTTTGGTATAACCTGCAAGTAAATCCATTCTTCTTTCTCCTCCTCTGTGCGCTGTGGAAAAGTGCACGGGGAAGTTCATGACATCAAGAGCGAAATCATGAAAATGTCTGGCATCTCTGTTTTTTTGCTGTAAAGTTTCACTTAAGCTCCACCCCACCCCACCTCCAAACGGGCAACTTTGAACAGAGTGTTTCTAGCTACATAAGCATCCCTGCTTAGCCTAATTGGTTATAACATTAACCAATCAGGCTAAGCACTGAGCATGGAGAGAGTGGAGCCGAGGACCAAAAAAAAAAAAGAGGCCAGGAGCAGCAGGAGCTTTTACAAGTCGGGAAAGATGGCTTGGGGGGGGGCGGGGTGCTACTCAAGTACCTTGAGTACCTCAAGACCCTGGATGTTGTTGGGCTGTCATGGTTGACACGCCTCTGCAACATTGCGTGGAGGTCGGGGGCAGTGCCTTTGGCATGGCAAACAGGTGTGGTGGTTCCTCTCTTCAAGAAAGGGGACTGGAGGGTGTGCTCCAACTTTAGAGGGATCACACTCCTCAGCCTCCCTGGGAAGGTCTATGCCAAGGTACTGGATAGGAGAGTCTGGCCGTTGGTCGAACCTCGGATTCAGGAGGAGCAATGTGGTTTTCTTCCTGGCCGTGGCACATTGGGCCAACTCTTTACCCTCTCAAGAATCCTTGAGGGCTCATGGGAGTTTGTCCAACCTGTTTACATGTGTTTTGTGGACTTGGAGAAGGTATTTGATCGTGTCCCTTGTGGTTTTTTGTGGAGGGTGCTTCAGGAGTATGGGGTATCGGGCTTGTTGTTACGAGCTATCCGGTCTCTATATGACCGTTGTGAGACTTTGGTTTGTATTGCCAACACTCAGTCGGATTCATTCCCAGTGAGAGTTGGACTCCGCCAGGGCTGCCCTTTGTCACCGATCATGTTCATAATTTTTATGGTCAGGCGCAGCCAGGGAACGGAGGGTGTCATGCTTGGTGACCACAGGATCTCATCTCTGTTGTTTGCAGATAATGTTGTCCTGCTGTCTTCATCCAGTAATGACCTACAGGTCTTACTGGGACGGTTTGCCGCTAAGCGTGAAGCGGCTGGGATGAGAATCAGCATCTCCAAGTCCGAGTCCATGGTCCTCAGCCAGAAAAAGGTGGGTTGTCCTCTCCGGCTTGGAGACAAGCTCCTGCCCCAAGTGAAGGAGTTTAAGTATCTCGGGGTCTTATTTACGAGTGAGGGGAGAATGGAGCGAGAGATTGACAGACGGATTGGAGCAGCATCTGCAGTGATGCAGATGTTGTACTGGTCTGCTGTGGTGAAGAGGGAGCTAAGCTCTAATGCAAAGCTATCAATTTACTGGTCAGTCTACGTTCCTACCCTCACCTATGGTCACGAGCTTTGGGTAATGGCCGAAAGAATGAGATTGCGGATACAAGTTGCTGAAATGAGCTTTCTTCATAGGATTGCTGGACTCACCCTTAGAGATGGGGTGAGGAGCTCAGTCATCCAGGAGAGGCTCAGCATAGAAGCACTGCTCCTCCACATTGAAAGGAGTCAGTTGAGGTGGTTTGGGCATCTGATCAGGATGCTTCCTGGATGCCTCCTACTTGAGGTGTTTCAGGCACATCCCACTGGGAGGAGACCCCGGGGCAGACCCAGGACTTGCTGGAGAGATTACATCTCCCAGTTGGTCTGGGAATGCCTTGATATCCCCTCTGAAGAGTTGGAGCAGTTGGCTGGGGAGAGGGAAGTCTGGGCTTCTTTGCTTGAACTGCTACCGACCCGCACCTCCGTAAAAGTGGTAGAAGATGGATGGATGGATGTCTTACCCACAGAAATGAAAATACAACAGCAATGATTACTTATATTTGGAAAAACCTCAGTGTCCCTGCTAAAATACCCGCAAGGACACGGGTTTGTAGTCTGCATTACCCTGCATGCCAGGGGAGGCAGCCCCGGTGTGCGTGGTGCAATGGTGCAATCGTCATAAGTGAACCTGCGGAAGGGTCATTCTCGGTGGAGTGGCGAGTTGCCGCCCGGCTGGAGGGTTCCCCTCGCTTTGCTGGGAGCACCCGCCAATGTGCCCCGCCAGCCTGCTCACTCCAGAGGAGGCTGGGGAGAGCCAGGGAGAATGACCGAGCGCTCCTCAGCTCCTCCCTCTTCCCCCAAAGGAGCGGTCTCTGGTTACCCACTCATCACGGATCACCTCACTGAGGGCTGGCGAGGTGTTCGCGGAGCTGGCTGGTGGGCGCACGAGACCGAGGCAAACGAGTCAATTCGTAGTGAGTGGGTAACCAGAGACCAGTGTGGAGCCCTCCAGTCTGCACGTGGGGCTGGGCAGCGACTCTTTGCCCCACCGAGAATGATCCTTCTGCAGGTTCACATATGGAAACCTTACTTCCTCAGGTTGGATCGCCTTCTCAGAGTCCTCATCTTCTTCCAGCTACTTTTGTGTGGGAGTATAGGTGTAGCTAATTAGAATATTCATAGATCTGCACATACTTAAGTAGGTGGAAGATGTAAAAGCTCTTTCCAAGCCATTCTAAGGCAATGAAAGTTTTTTTTTTTGTATAAAAAGCCACATTATACTATTTTGGGCAATATACATAGGTTTTTGAGGTGGTTTTAGAGCCGCTGGAGTGCATCTTTAAAAAAAAAATCAAGCATGGCAAAAATTTCAACGTTGCATTTTCTTTGCTCATATGCACTGTTCCTTTCCTGCAGGTGGAGTCTGAGACAGGCGGCTCTGAAGCTCCGTGAGGGAGATATCATAGACCTTCTGGACCCTCAAGCTGCGTCAGAGAGCCATGTAGATTTAGACACAGGCCGCTGGTGACACAAGTAGTGATTACAGTAACTGTGCTGCATAAACATGTGCCAGAAAGAGCTTGATTTTTACCTACGACATCACCATCACAAGAAGACTGCGATGTAATGCTGACTATACTGATTTAAGCAGCTTTGTAACGCCACTGTAAAACAGCCTCAGTGAGCCTCACTGGACTTCTGATGAATACTTCTTTGTTGTCCAAAATATGAAATCTGTGAGAACTGCAGATGCACAAGGCTAGTGCTGAAGATAAACAACTTTGTCTTCTATAAAAACTGGCAGAGACATGAAGAACGAAGTGTATGCAGGTGAAACCTCAACCAGACACAAACCCGTGGTTTCACTTTAGGTTTCTGCTTCCTGTGAGAATGAAAACACACAGCCACATCAAGCAGGCCTATAATTTTCAATCATACTCAAGTCTGTTTTGCCTACATTTGCTACAAGATTGACTTTCTTCTAAATGTTTTTTGGGATTGATGTAGTATTCCAGTGTTCCAATTTTGTCCTGTTACAGACGTGGACAAAATTGTTGGTACCCCTCTGTTAATGAAAGAAAAACCCACAATGGTCACAGAAATAATTTGAATCTGACAAAAGTGGTAATAAATAAAAATTCTATGAAAATTAACCAATGAAAATCAGACAATGGTTTTGAATTGTGGTTCAACAGTATTATTTTAAAAAACAAACTCATGAAACAGGCCTGGACAAAAATGGCGGTACCCCTAGAAAAGATTGAAAATAATGTGACCACAGGGACATGATCAACCAAGATGTGTCCTCTAATTAACATCACAGGTGTCTACAAACTTGTAATCAGTCAGTCAGCCTATTTAAAGGGTGACAAGTAGTCACTGTGCTGTTTGTTGACATGGTGTGTACCACACTAAACATGGACCAGAGGAAGCAAAGGAGAGAGTTGTCTCAGGAGATTAGAAAGAAAATTATAGACAAGCATGTTAAATGTAAAGGCTATAAGACCATCTCCAAGCAGCTTGATGTTCCTGTGACTACAGTTGCACATATTATTCAGAAATTTAAGATCTGTAGCCAATCTCCCTGGACGTGGCCGCAGGAAGGAGACTGATAATACGAATGGTAACAAAAGAGCCCAGAACAACCTCTAAACACATTCATGGTGAACTCCAAGGTCACGGTACATCAGTGTCAGATCGCACCATCCATCATTGTTTGAGCCAAAG
This sequence comes from Pholidichthys leucotaenia, assembly GCA_020510985.1. Classification (NCBI taxonomy): domain Eukaryota; kingdom Metazoa; phylum Chordata; class Actinopteri; order Cichliformes; family Pholidichthyidae; genus Pholidichthys; species Pholidichthys leucotaenia. The sequence continues at coordinate 125,474,167 of CM035846.1, forward strand.
TGGACTTCATGGGAGACGACCAAGGAGGATACCACTGTTGAAAACAAATCATAAAAAAGCCAGACTGGAATTTGTCAAACTGCATGTTGACAAGCCACAAAGCTTCTGGGAGAAATGTGCTGCCCAGTGTCAGACAGCTTGGTCTCAGTCACAGGTCATGGGTCTTGCAACAGGATAATTAGCCATTCTTAGCCATTCTTGGGATAACCCAAGAATGGCTAAGAGCGAAACATTGGACTATTCTAAAGTGGCCTTCTATGAGCCCTGATCTAAATCATATTGAACATCGGTGGAAGGAGCTGAAACATGCCGTCTGGAGAAGGCACCCTTCAAACCTGAGACAACTGGAGCAGTTTGCTCATGAGGAGTGGGCCAAAATACCTGCTGAGAGGTGCAGAAGTCTCATTGACAGTTACACAAATCGTTTGATTGCAGTGATTGCCTCAAAAGGTTGTGCAACAAAATATTAAGTTAAGGGTGCCATCATTTTTGTCCAGGCCTGTTTCATGAGTTTGTTTTTTTAAAATAATTCTGTTGAACCACAATTCAAAAACAGTTTGATTTTCAATGGTTAAATTTCATAGAATTTTTATTTATTACCACTTTTGTCAGATTCAAGTTATTTCTGTGACTATTGTGGGTTTTTCTTTCATTAACAGAGGGGTACCAACAATTTTGTCCACGTCTGTATCACATGTTGCATAAATCGGATATTTAATGTACTGCAGCGCTGTGTCCAAGTCAAATTTCTGTTTGGGGCAGTAAAGTGTTATCTCAACATTTCCTCTCAACATATTTTCTACACTTTATTAAATCCACTAATGAAACTATGTTTTCAAGGCTTTTTGTCTGTTTTCCTCTATCTCACTTTTAGCAGGATTGTGCAAAAACTGGTGACCCATTTTCAGTTAATTTTGGTGGAAGGGTGGAGTGTGGGACATGTAAGAAACTACTGGAATGGCTCCAAATCAAGGATTTTTTAAAAAAAATTGACTTTCTTTAAAGATTTGGCTTTTATGACATTTTTGTTAAAACTCTGAGAAAAATGGAAAGGTTGCTGATTCCATACTTGTGGAGGTATGGAGAGGTTTAGAAGAGATTACAGTTGACTTTTTAACCAGATTGTTTTACACAAGGGCGGCGCGGTGGAGGAGTGGTTAGCACTGCGGCAGCACAGCAACTCACCCTTGGCCGGGGGACCCTGGGTTCGATCCCAGCCCCCGACCAACAGTGATCTGTGTGGAGTTTGCATGTTCTCCCCGTGTCTGCGTGGGTTTACGCCGGGATTTCTCCGGTTTCCTCCCACATGCCAAAAACATGCAAGTTAGGTTAATTGGCATCAAAACTGGGGATTCTAAATTGTCCTTAGGTATGACTATGAGAGTGAATGGTTGTCTGTCTCTCTGTGTTGGCCCTGCGATGGACTGACGATCTGTCCAGGGTGTACCCTGCCTCTCGCCCAAAGATGCTGGGATAGGCTCCAGCCCCCCTGCAACCTGAAAAGGATTAAGCGGAAGAAGATGGATGGATGTTTTACACAAACTTGGAGAGTGAAAGAATGTCTGAGGAATGGAGAAGAAATGTTGTGGTACCAATTTCCAAGAAAAAGGGTGATACTCAAAGCTGTAATACAGTATCTCATAAAAGTGAGTACGCTCCTCACATTTTTGTAAATATTTTATTATATCTTTTCATGGGACAACACTGAAGATATGACACTTTGATACAATGTAAAGTAGTCAGTGTACAGCTTGTATAACAGTGTAAATTTGCTGTCCCTCAAAATAACTCAACACACAGCCCTTAATGTCTAAACCACTGGCAACAGAAGTGAGTACACCCACAAAGTGAAAATGTCCAAATTGTGCCCAATTAGCCATTTTCCCTCCCCGGTGTCATGTGACTCGTTAGTGTTACAAGGTCTCAGGTGTGAATGGGGAGCAGGTGTGTTAAATTTGGCGTTATCGCCCTCACACTCTCTCATACTGGTCACTGGAAGTTCAACTGCACCTCATGGCAAAGAACTCTCTGAGGATCTGAAAAAAAAGAATTGTTGCTCTACGTAAAGATGGCCTAGACTATAAGAAGACTGCCAACACCCTGAAACTGAGCTGCAGCACGGTGGCCAAGACTGTACAGCGGTTTAACAGGACAGGTTCCACTCAGAACAGGCCTCGCAATGTTCAACCAAAGAAGTTGCATGCACATGCTCAGCGTCATATCCGGATGTTGTCTTTTGAAAATAGATGTATGAGTGCTGCCAGCATTGCTGCAGAGGTTGAAGGGATGGAGGGTTAGCCTGTCAGTGCTCAGACCATACGCCGCACACTGCATCAAATTGGTCTGCATGGCTGTCATCCCAGAATGAAGCCCCTTTTAAAGATGATGCACAAGAAAGCCCGCAAACAGTTTGCTGAAGACAAGCAGACTAAGGACATGGATTACTGGAACCATGTCCTGTGGTCTGATGAGACCAAGATAAACTTATTTGGTTCAGATGGTGTCAAGTGTGTGTGGCGGCAACCAGGTGAAGAGTACAAAGACAAGTGTGTCTTGCCTACAGTCAAGCATGGTGGTGGGAGTGTCATGGATTGGGGTTGCATGAGTGCTGCCGGCAATGGGGAGCTACAATTCACTGAGGGAACCATGAATGCCAACATGTACACTACCGTTCAAAAGTTTGGGGTCACCCAGACAATTATTTTGTGTTTTCCATGAGAAGTCACACTTATTTACCACCATGAGTTGTAAAATGAATAGAAAATATAGTCAAGACATTGACAAGGTTAGAAATAATGATTTGTATCTGAAATAATAATTTTTTCCAGATACTCAACCTGCTCAAAGGAAGGTCAGTTTTATAGCTTCTCTAACCAGCTAAACTGTTTTCAGCTGTGCTAACATGATTGCACAAGGGTTTTCTAATCATCCATTAGCCTTCTAACGCAATGAGCAAACACACTGTACCATTAGAACACTGGAGTGATAGTTGCTGGAAATGGGCCTCTATACACCTATGTAGATATTGCACCAAAAACCAGACATTTGCAGCTAGAATATTCATTTACCACATTAGCAATGTATATTAGATATTAGAGTGTATTTCTGATTAGTTTAAAGTTATCTTCATTGAAAAAAACAGTGCTTTTCTTTCAAAAATAAGGAAATTTCTAAGTGACCCCAAACTTTTGAACGGTAGTGTACTTTGACATACCGAAGCAGAGCATGATCCCCTCCCTTTGGAAACTGGGCCGCAGGGCAGAATTTCAACATGATAATGACCTCAAACACACCTCTGAGACAACTACTGCCTTGCTAAAGAAACTCAGGGTAAAGGTGATGGACTGGCCAAGCATGTCTCCAGACCTAAACCCTATTGAACATCTGTGAAGCATCCTCAAACGGAAGGTGGAGGAGTGCAAGGTCTCTTAACATCCACCAGTGACATGATGTCGTCATGGAGGAGTGGAAGAGGATTCCAGTAGCAACCTGTGAAGCGCTAGTGAACTCCATGCCCAAGAGAGTTAAGGCAGTGCTGGAAACTAATGGTAGCCACACAAAATATTGACACTTTGGGCACAATTTGGACATTTTCACTTCGGGGTGTACTCACTTTTGTTGCCAGTGGTTTAGACATTAATGGCTGTGTGTTGAGTTATTTTGAGGGGACAGCAAAATTACACTGTTATACAAGCTGTACATTGACTACTTTACATTGTATCAAAGTGTCATATCTTCAGTGTTGTCCCATGAAAAGATATAATAAAAGATTTACAAAAATTTGAGGGATTTACTCACTTTTGTGAGATACTGTAACTACAGAGACGTAAAGGAGATCACCAACACTTTGAAGATATGGGAAAGAGTTGCTGATGCCTTGTTCACAAGAGAGGTGACAGTCAGCAGCAGTAAGCACGGTGGTGCAGTGGTTAGCACTGTTGCCTTACAGCTAGAAGGTTCCTGGTTCAAATCCCCAGGCTGGTAGGGGTTGGAACCTTTCTGTGTGGAGTTTGCATGTTCTCCCTGTGCTGCGTGGGTTTACTCTGGGGGCTCCGGTTTCCTCCCACAATCCAAAGACATGCATGTTAGGTTAATTGGCTGTTCGAAATTGTCCCTAGATATCTGTTTCCTATAGGCCCTTAGAATAGAGGGTTAGTACTAGTGAAAGCGCTTTGAGTGGTCTTTGTGACTAGAAAAGCGCTATATATTGTAAGTGCAGGTTAGTTAGTTAGTATGGTTTTATGCCAAGAGTACTACAGATGCACTGTTTGCTTTAAGAGTGTTGCTGGAGAAGTACAGAGAAGGTCAGAAGGAATTGTTCTGTCTTTGTGGCTCTAGAGAAAACATTTGATATGGTGCCAAGAGAGGAAGTGTGGTACTGTATGAGAAAGTCAAGAGTGGCAGAGGAGTTTGTGAGGGTGGTACAGGACATGAATGAGGACAGTGAGACAGTGTTGAGCTGTGCTGTGGGAGTGACGGATTCAAGGTGTGGGTGAGATTACATTAGGGATTGGCTCTGAGCCTCTCCTTGTTTGCTATGGTGATGGACAGGCAGACAGATGAGGTCAGGCAGGTGTCTCCATGGGCCATGATGTTTGCAGATGACATTGTGATTTATAGTTTCTAAAGTTTCTACTATAGTTTAGAAAAGTTTTTCAAAACAACAAAATTGTGTCATAAACCACCCGTTTCACGGGCAAAACCGAGACCAAGACCAAACAAACAAACAAAAAAAAAAAACACAAAAAGAAAACACTCATGACCCACAACCTGAACACTAAAGCGTGCTGAGCCGTCCCGTGTCGCGCTAAAGCGTGCTAGTGGAAAAGGGCCTTAAGGTGGCCCAGACCCCAGGGACCTGGGACAGGGACTTAGGCAGTTTGGGTGGCCTACCAGAGTCCCAAAACCTCCAGAGTGTAAGGCAGAATGCGTCCGGTGGCCGCCCAGACTACCAGAACCACCCAACCGGATGGCAAAACATCAGGTGGCCACTCAGAGTACATGAGCCACCGATCCGCCGAGTACAACACGCTCCCCCCAGGCTACAGCAGCTGGAACCCAGGCTCCCAGTGACTCGCCTGGTCATCAGCATGGGGAAGGCGGAACAGGCGCTGTGGCAAATTGGCCTCCAACAAAAACTGCTGGCCAACAGTGGGGACCAGCGATGGTGGTGGCGATCAGCAAGGAGGCTGGAGGAGGGAAGAGGCTGTGCCATGGGGGCCTCCGGTGAGGACGGGGAGTCCATGACAACCTTAGGCTGAGCCGTGGCACCGGACTGGGGCGTAGCACCCACGACGACCAGGCTGACCCGCGAGAGCACCAGGCCAAGGAGGTGATACACCAATGGGGCCCCAGGCTGAGGTGCTGCACCCATGGTGGCACAGGACTGAGGCAAGACTGCACTCGTGGAGGCCCTGGACTGGGGTGTAGCTGCACCCGCAGAGGCCCCAGGCTGGGGCATAGCTGCACCCGCGGAGGCCCCGGACTGGGGTGTAGTTGCACCTGCGGAGGCCCCGGACTGAGGCGTAGCTGTACCCGCGGAGACCTTGACCGGAGGGGGAACAGCACCCACAGAGACCCCGGACTGGGGTGCAGCACCCACGGAGGCCTCGGATGGAGGGGAAGCAACGCCCACGGAGATCTCGGGAGAAGGCTCACGTACACAAAACACAGACACCAGGTCAGAGTCACCGGCAGCAGTGGAGCCCAGAGAGGAGAGTTCAGGTGCAGCAGACGGCTGCATCCAGCCTACCCCACCAAGAGCCAGGCAAGATTTCTCTAAGACAGATAACGTGAAAACAAAAAAGAGAACTTGCCTGAGCTCAAGCTCCACCGTTGTCCAGGACTGCGGCGATCCAGGCTGGGGCGTCTCGGCCTTCTCCGTCTGGGCATCTCTACCCGGAACAGCCACCTCAGGGGAAGGCAAGGGGAAAAACACCGGAGAGAAATCACCAGCAGCAGTGGAGCCTGGTGAGGAAAGCTCAGGAGCAGAGGACATCTGCAACTGATTCTCCTCACCTTGAGCCAGACAATAATTCTCAATATCTGTAGATGTTAAAACAGAACCGAGCACTTGCCTGGACTTGAGATCCACCACCGTCCAGGACTCTGACGACTCTGTTACGATGACCCCAGCAGCAGGCATGATGGTTAGTGCAGCCAAATGGCCTCCAGGCTTGATGCTCCTCGCTGGTGGACCTCCTGGCGGGATGGCTGCTGCTGGAGGCGATCTCACCGATGGCGCCAGCTCCCATGCTGCTGAACCAACTGTCAGCTCAGGATTCAGAGCACGGGTGGCGCTTCCCATCCCAGACGTGGCCGCATGGCTGGAGCAGGAACTTCCAGGGCAGCTGGTTTCTCCGCTGTCCAGCGGCTCCTTCCCAGGGGCGACGGACTCTTGGAGGCCACAAAGAAACACACAGGAGAGGGAGGCGAGGGTGAGACAACAGCAGCAGGTGGTGAGGACTCAGCTAGACTTGACTACTGTAGCTGAGCCTCATCACCGGGAATAAGGCAAGGCCTTATTCCAGGCATTATGAAAGAAAAAGGAATGACAACCCACCTGCCTTTTTTCCCAGTGCCCGATGGTTCCTGCTACTGCAGTGGGATCTGATGAGGCCCACCACTGATGTTGTCTGGGAAGGAGGCAGAAGCTTGGGTCTCTGGTGGCAGAGGCGGGATGCCAGAGCGGGGGGCTGGGGAGGAGCCGATGGGGCCGAGGTCCGGGAACACCCTCTCACTGGCACAAACGTCGGTTCATGGATGGAGCTCCTTCAGCAATACTCCTGCTGTAAGTCCTCCAACTGAAAAACCCTCTCCCTTCCTTTGGCGTGCAGCACGAGCGGAGGGTGATGTTGTACTGCCGCCTTTGCCAGGCTTAAGTTCAAAAGAGTGTCTGTTGGGGTGGGAGATACGCGAGCGGCGGTGATATATCCATCCATTTCCCGGAGCACAGTGCAGAGCTCCCACCCCGAGCCTTGTGAAAACTGTCTTTCACTTGCTGAGTATGATGGCAAAACCGGAAAAAAACATAACCTTGATCTTGAATCTGCAATCTTGATTTTGGTTCATACTGAAGTGTTGCTGTGGCAGTGTCAATGGAACAATCAGTAAACAGCTGAATTTCAAAGAAACCAGTGTTAAAGGAAGTGAGCAACTCTTCACACCTACCAGTTTCAGAAATGAAATGGCAACAGAACAAGCCAAAGAAAATCAATTTTTTTCCCCTCTGAACATTTTCACTATTGTCTTATACACAAAAATATTTTTTAGATTTAGCCTTAATGTGATCAGTTTTCAACATCACTGTAACAGCTGTGCCTACTGCTTTCAGAGAACCGATGATGTATACGTATGTGATAAAGTAACAGCACAAAAAGGCATGAAGCAACAAGGATTTATCTGTCTCTCCCCATGCCTTCATAGTTATGGTTTTCTGTATCCTCTCTGGTTATTATTTTTATTATTATTAATCTGTCCATTGAGCTCATTGGGCAGTTTAGTTTTTTCTATACTGAAGCATTTTTGTGATTTTAATTAGGAGTCGAGCTATAGTGTGAATTGATATAAGCAATTTATGATGTTTTGTTCATGAACTGGATCATTTTAAAAGTAGTTGTGGGACGTGGAAAAACACTGCATTGCCTCTCATTTATCAAAACAATTGAAAAATTAAAAACCTTGTGCCACTTAGTTGGTTGGTCACAGACTTTATCATTCTTGGGCAGTAACGAGTTGTCAAAAACCACTTCCACATCTCAACTCTAAATGTTTTTGTGGTTTTGCTGAGTATGCACAATCCCAGACCTAGCCTCCAAACCCAACCTGCAACTTAAAAAACAAAAGGCTAACATAAAGGTCTAAACAGGATAAAACATAGTGCATGTGTCATTGTGGTTGTCTCTCGAGAGCTGAGGAAGATGATGCGTTGTGCCATCACTGGTGGACATGCATGTGGCTTCGGAGTCTGAAGTTTGAAGCACACATGCAGTTGCAGGTAGGGCATGGAATACCAATGGTCAGGGCAGAGGTGGATGCAGCTCAGTGGCGCCGATCTCGTGCATCTGCAAGACGTTGGTGGCGGTCATCTTCGAAGGAGTTGACTGCCTTCCTTGTTAAAGCGCACCAGCTGGCTCTGTTGGCTGCTGCAGTCTCGAGTTGTCGGGGCTGGAGGCCGGCCCATTTGATGTTGGCTTTGAGGTTGTCTTTGAACCTCTTCTGATGCCTCAGCAGTATCTAGAAAAACTTTTTCATACATTTATCTTCAGTAAACTAGATTACTGTAACACTGTCCTCACAGGTCTCCCTAAAAAGTCCATCAGACAGCTGCAGTTAGTTCAGAATGCTGCAGCTCGAGTCCTCACTAAGACTAAGAAAGTGGATCATATAACTCCAGTCCTCAGATCTTTACACTGGCTTCCTGTCTGTCAAAAAATAGATTTCAAAACACTCATGTTGGTTTATAAAGCTCTGAATGGTTTAGGGATAAACTACATTTCAGATCTGCTAGTCCATTATGAACCACCCAGAGCCCTCAGGTCGTCAGGATCAGGCCTACTATCTGTGCCCAAAGTTAGAACCAAACATGGTGAGGCAGTGTTCAGTTTTTATGCCCCTAACATATGAAACAAACTCCCAGAAAGCATCAGAGCTGCTGAAACTCTCAGCAGCTTTAAATCAAGGTTAAAACTTTCCTATTTGCAGCAGCCTAGTAGAACAATTGTTAATCTAAATTTAATTTCTGTCATATTCCATTTTAACTTGTTTTTGTTTCTCTTTAATTTACTTTAATTTGCTTTTACATTCTTATGTATTCCTTTTGCAACTTGCTGTAATGTTTTAATGTTTTTATGTAAAGCACTTTGAATTGTCTTGTACACGAAACATACTATACAAATAAACTTAACCTTGCCTTCTTTCGGCGACCCTGCTTGCATCTGCCTCGTGCCAGCTTCCCATAGAAGAGCTGACGTGGGATTCTGGATTCTTCCATGCGGATGACATGGCCAGTCCATCAGTCTGTCCTTGGAGTTATTTTTGATCAAGATCTGTTTTTTAATTCACATGTCAAACTTGTTTCTAAGACTGCCTTCTATCATTTGTGTAATCTTGCCAAAATTATGAGCATTTTGTCTCAGAGTGATGCTGAGAAACTAATCCACGCTTTTGTTAGCTGTAGATTCAATTATTGTAACTCTTTATTATCAGATTGTCCTAAAACATCTTTAAAAAGTCTTCAGCTGATCCAAAATGCTGCAGAAAGAGTTTTAACAGGTACTAGAAAGAGAGATCATATCTCTCCGGTTCTAGCCTCCCTTCATTGGCTTCCCACAGAGTTTAGAATTAAGTTTAAAATCCTTCTTCTCACTTACAAAGCTCTAAATAATCAGGCTTCTTTTTATTTAAAAGATCTGATACTACCCTATTATCCTAATAGAGCACTACGCTCCCAAAATGCAGGATTACTTGTAATACCTAGAATCTCTAAAAGTACAATGGGAGGCAGAGCCTTCAGTTATCAAGCTCCTCTTCTGTGGAACCAGCTGCCAATCTGGATTCGAGAGTCAGACTCTATCACTGTTTTTAAGAATAGGGTTAAAACCTTCCTTTTTGATATAGCCTATAATTAGGGAGGGATCATATGCCTCTGAACCCTCTCTTAGTTATGCCGCTAATAGGTTTAGACAGCCGGGGGACCTCCAACAATGCACTGGGCTTCACTCCTTTCTTCACTCTCAATGAAATATTTTCGCTGGTCATTAACATCTGTTTGTTATCTCCTATAGATTGAGTCCCCGTCGTGCTGTTTGCTCTCTACATGTCTGTTCTTTTGCTCTTCTTCTCTATCCCCTCACCCCCCCCCCCCAGCCAGTCACAGCAGATGACTGCCCCTCCCTGTGCCTGGTTCTGCTGGAGGTTTCTTCCTGTTAAAAGGGAGTTTTTCCTCTCCACCATCGCCAAGTGCTTGCTCACAGGGGATCGCCTGATTGCTGGGGTCTTTCTGCAATTGTGGGGGTTTCCCCTACAGTTGAAAGTGCTATGAGATGACTGTTGTTGTGAAATGGTGCTATATAAATAAAGTTGAATTGAATCGAAGCTGGGTGTGGAGGATCTTGGCTTTGATGCTTGTCGTGTTGGCTCTGTCCAGGACTTCTTCGTTCGCTATGTGGTCCTGCCAGCGTATCTGCATGATTGACCACAGGGAGCGTGTGTGGAATTGCTCCAGCTTCTTGATGTGCCTGTGGTATAAAGTCCAGGTCTCACACCCATACAGCAGTGATGTAACAGCATTGTACACCTTCAGTTTGGTTGAGAGGCGAATGTCTGTGTTGCAAGACCTTGGTGCTCAGTCTGCTCATTGCTTGACTGGCTTTCTGTACCTTCGCTGCGACCTTCTTGTCTAACGATCCATCATTAGAGATGGTGCTGCCCAGGTACTGGAATGTATTGACATTCTTTAGCTGTGTGCCATCGATGGTGATGTTTGGCTCTTGGTGGACACTATTCGGTGCAGGCTGGAAGAGGACTTCTGTCATCCCAAGACTGATTGTCTGACCGAACATCTTGGATGCTACAGAGAACCTGTTAGTGATTGTCTGTAGGTGGTTTTCTTCATGGGCCATCAGAGCGCAGTCACTGGCAAACAGGGCTTCTGCTATGAACCTCTCCAGCACTTTTGTTTTTTCAGCAAGATGTTGCAGTTCAAACAGTGAGTCGTCCAGGCGATATCCGATATAGATAACAAGCTTGAGGTCTTTGACAGCATGAAGTAGTACTTGGGTGAAGAAGAGATTGAACAGCACTGGGGCAAGGACGCAGCCTTGTTTTACGCCGTTCAAGATGTCAAGTCTCTCAGAAGGTTCACCATCAGACAGTACTTCACCAGTCATGTTGTCATGAAACAGTCTGATGAGCAAGGTGAACTTCGTTGATCATCCAAGTTTGTGTAGGATGATCCACAGTGCGTTTCTGACTGACTGACTGCAGTGCCTTTTCAGCTGTTGAATCCTAGTGGATTTCTTCCAACTGGTCCGCCAAAGCAGCCTTCACATGCAGGAAGAACAAGTCCCTAACTCTCCAAGGGTTTCAGACCCATTGGCTACCCTCACCAGATTTAGCTGGCCAGTGGAAGCCGTTGCCCGTGGTGTGGCCACTGTTGCATGCAAACAGCTTCGAGGAGCCACTGGTGAGAGCTGGGTGCCAAAGTGGGCAGCCTATTCCAAAGAGTACCGGCACAACCTCCCGTCAGGGGTACTATCCTTCTCTGACATCCCATACACCCTTGCCTTGTGTAACAAATGTCAAACAAGGCCATCAGAGATGGCAGTCTTTCCCTGCTGGACCCTCTTTATGAATTATGGCTAACTGCAGTGCTTCACAGCACAATAATAGTCTATACACAGTTTACAGAACACCTCTGTTTAATACAGGATTCCTCGATGATGTCTTTTCCTAAAGCTCAAACTATGCCAAGCAGGGCAAACTGATGGTCACTACATCATCATTTACAGCCCACTTCCATTCAGGGCAACATCATGAGCAAAAACAGTACTCCAATATGTGCCACTGTTGCATTTTTAAAGCACTTTAGCAAGGATTTGAAGATTTTTCTTCGTTGTTTTTAGGAAAAATTAAGGTCTTTATTTTGGATATTAGCGGAAGAAGATCGATGGATGGATGGATGGATGGACTTTTTAAGGACCAGCAGACAGTGTATAATTTTACTGTAAATGATGACAAGTCCCTGAAACTTTGACTTATTTTCCTTGTCTTGGAGCAGTGACAATCGAGTGACCATGGACTGTATATGAGGATGGATGACATAAGATCTCTCCAAAAGTGAAGCTCACGCATCTTGATTGGGCTGCAGTGAGACTTAAGCCCCTCCTTTTCCTGGTATGGTATGGTATGTGGATCTCTAAGGGTGCGCTCTCATTGGTGCCAGGTGACTTGTTCTGTGCAAAGTGAAATGGACCTCCTCTGTTAGTGAGGAGCCTGCACCGGCTGCACTCTGGGTGACTTACAAGCGTGGATGAAGGTGTACACTGGTGTACTACATCATATGCAGAAAGAGAAATCTGAAAGAGATAGGAGAATGAAAGTTGGTGACAAGGGAAAATGTAGCTAGGCTGCATCGGATTTGAAAAGTAAGAAAAGGAAGAGAGTGAAGGCCAGAGCCACACTATGAAGATATGGGAAAGAGTTGTTGAAACCAGGTTAAGAACAGAGCTCACAGTCAGTGAGCAGCAGTGCAGTTTCATGCCAAGAAAGAGTACTACATATGCAATGTTTGCTTTAAGAGTGTTGATGGAGAAGTATAGAGAAGGTCAGAAGGAGTTGCACTGTGTCTTTGGGGATCTAGAGAAAGCATATGATAGGGTGCCAAGAGAGGAAGTGTGGTACCGTGTGAGAAAGTCAGGAGTGGCAGAAAAATATGTGAGGGTGTTGCAGGACATGTATGAGGACAGCGAGATGGTGTTGAGGTACGCTGTAGGAGTGACAGATGGATGGACAGACTGACAGACGATGCCAGGTAGGAGTCTCCATGGACCATAATGTTTGTAGATGACATTGTGATCTCTAGTGAGAGTAGGGAGCAGGTGGAAGAAAACCTGAAGAGGTGGAGATATGCTCTGGAGAGAAGAGAAATGAACATCAATAAAAGCAAAACAGAATACATGTGTGTGAATGAGAAGGGGCAGGTGTAATGGTAAAGATGCAAGGAGCAGAGGTAGTGAGGTAGATGAGTAAATACCTGGGATCAACCACCCAAAGCAATGGAAAATGCAAAAAAGAGGTGAAGAAGAGAGTGCAGGCAGGGTGGAGTGGGTGGAGACAAGTGTCAGGGGTGATTTGTGACAGAAGAATAGCAACTAGAGTGAAAAGGAAGATTCACAAGATGGTAGTGAGGCCTGCTATGATGTATGGCTTGGAGATGGTGGCACTGACAAAAAGACAGGAGGCAGCAAAGTTGAAGATGCTGAAATTCTCATTGGTAGCGACTAGAAGAGACAGGATTAGAAATGAGTATGCTAGAGGGACAGCTCAGGTTGAAGAAGAAGAAGAAGAAGAAGAAATAATAATTCCAGTGTACTGACTGTCATTAATTCAAGCTGTTGTCAGAGACTTGTTCCTGTAACTTAAGAAAGGGAAGTGAAAATGTGGTCAAAGAGGAAGAGCAAAGGAAATCATGCTGTGGTATTTCTATACAGATGTCTATGTATTTTCACAAGTAAAATACCTTTTTTTTTTTTTTTTTAGAAACACCTGACTGGCAACTTACAAAGACACAAATTATTGCACAGTATACTCAACACGATCCAATATTCGACAGTAGTCAAAATAAATACTATTACAAATTAAGATGATTCTCACAATTTGCATAATAATTATTTTCTTATTGGGGGGATTACTTAATATCGATATGCTTTTTCCACACACACACAGAGCAGCAGCTGCAGCATACGCTACTCTTTTCAAGGACGGCCCTATTGGATGTCATTGTTACTTAAGCTCAGTCATTTTCAGTTATCATCATTCTTTGCTCTCCTCCTTCCCCTGCACACCTACTAAGCCCTACTGGTGAGTAAAATCAACACTGAGTCATACAGTTCTTCTTTTCTGAGAATTATGATACATCAGCTGCACAGTGCAAGTAAGGAATTTATTTAAATGTGAGGATTTCTTTTTGGCTCAGTGAGCGAAATTAAGCTTTAGACAAAATACTAAAATTGATCATTTTTATTTAGTTTTTGATTTGTCTTTATTTCCATACATAATAATAAGCTGTAAAATACATCAGTCATATGAAATTAATGCAAACTCTTTTACTTTATTAACTATTCTTAATGATGAATAAATATATACAATTGAACCACTGGTAACAATCTCCATGTAATCAATCTTCCAAATGGTGAATATCTAACCAAGATGTTTAATTTCTCAACTTTTGGTGATGACAAGCACGAAAAAAAAAAATATGAAGGATTAAGTCTGTAGGACAGCAGAAGAAAGTAGACTAACTGCTAAACTTTATTTTGTCTAATCAAATTTTATTCTATATGGATTCACTAAAAAGAACTGAAGAGCAAAAACTGAATGTCAGTGCTGCACTTATGATCAGATTATCTACGGATTTATTTGGATATATAGCCAGGCAGCTATATGATATGATCAAAAGCAGAGGTTGTTAGTAATTAGTTCTTTTACCTCCTTACATGTTCTCAAGTAACTTTTACTTTTTACTTTGAGTTTATTTGAAGGAAGAAAGTGGTTTCATATTTAGTTGTCCTCTTTAATTTACTTTTGATTTCATTCATTTGAATTGAGAGGGTGTTCATTTTTTTAGCTTGTTCAGTTTATTAAAACATCAGCTGAGCTGTGACATTGATGAAGTTTACTGTAAACTTAAATGTACACCAAAATATTCAGACACTTTCCCCTGTTTTCTCTGATAGTGTAAAACAACAATGCTGAAACTGGTCTTTGCCCAGCAGGATTATGGTTTTTCTTTAAAATACTGCAGAGAGAGAAAACTGCTTAGAAATGAGCTTGTTTATAGTGTAATAACATTTGCCTAGAAGTGCAACTTTAGTCATTTTTAGCTCATTCCAGTGAAGCATCCATTGTCCATTCGTCTATGCACATTTCACAGGACTCCCTACTTACTCCTAGCAATTGCCCCATTGGTCACCGAACTCACAATGATCCTCAGGTGTGTCTACAACCAGGTTGTGCTCAAGGTCAAGGTCAATGGTCAGGAGATCTGAGCACCCTCAGACTGATTTCATCAGGTCGGAATGAACTTCTTCGTCATTGATGGAGTGGGTTTTAAATGTATAATTTCACTGAAATCAGTGATGAAATCATTATTATTATTCAAGAAATACTAAATCTGTTATGGTTTCTTAATGTGATTTGGGTCATATTAGAGGCTACATATACAGTTTGTGTTTTTTCTAGTGCTAGGCAATGATTAAAAATCATAATCTTGATTAATCTCCATATTTTTATTGTTTATTCCCGATTAACTGTGGTTAAAAATCTTTTTTTATCCAACGTAATGTACCTTAAAATTGTCATTTTTCAAGTTTTTCATACTCTTTTTAACATGGGAGTGGACAAATGTGCTTGCTTTCTGCAACTGCAGGTTTGCTTAAAAGCTTTCAACATGTTAATATAACATCATCTATACAGAATATTCTCAAAAAACAAAACAAAACAAAATGATGGGTACTGCAGAAATACTGCAACCAGCACTTATTACACCGTTATCTTACCTGTTAGCCCTTTAGCTTAGTTGTTGCCCTCCTCATTAGCCGCGTTAGCCGCTTCTGTTCTGCCCAGCATTCAGGTTGAGATTGTGCATTGATACAGTCCATATCTACAGAGGTGTGGAAAAAGTGTTTACCCTGTTCCTCATTTTTCTATCTCTTTTTTTTTTGTATGTTTGTCACATTTATATGTTTCAGATCATCAAACAAATTTAAATATTAGACAAAAATAACACAAGTAAACACAAAATGCAGTTTTTAAATGAAGGTGTTTATTATTAAGGGTAAAAAGAAAATCCAAACCTACATGGTCCTGTGTGAAAAAGTGATTGCCCCCCTGTTAAAACATAAATTAACTGTAGTTTATCACATCTTTGGAAAGCTGAGTTCAATTTTTCTAGCCACACCCAGGCCTGATTACTACCACACCTGTTCTCAATCAAGAAATCACTTAAATATTGCCTGCCTGACAAAGTGAAGTAGATCAAAAGATCCTCAAAAGCTAGACATCATGCTGCGATCCAAAGAAATTCAGGAACAAATTAGTTCCAACAAAGTAATTGAGATCTATCAGTCTGGAAAAGGTTATAAAGCCATTTCTAAAGCTTTGGGACTCTAGTGAAAAACAGTGAGAACCATTACCTACAAACAGCAAAAACATGGAACAGTGGTGAACCTTTCCAGGAGTGGCCGGCCGACCAAATTTACCCCAAGAGCACAGCGATGACTCATCCAAGAGGTTACAAAAGACCCCACAACAACATCCAGAGAACTGCAGGCCTCACTTGCCTCAGTTAAGGTCAGTGTTAATGACTCTACCTTAAGAAAGAGACTGGGCAAAAATGGCCTGCATGGCAGAGTTCCAAGACAAAAACCACTACTGAGCACAAAGAACATAAAGGTTTGTCTCAGTTTTGCCAGAAAACATCTTGATGATCCCCCAAGACTTTTGGGAAAATACTCTGTGGACTGACGAGACAAAAGTTGAACTTTTTGGAAGGTGTGTGTCCCATTACATCCGGTGTAAAAGTAACACAGCATTTCAGAAAAGGAACATCATACCAACAGTATGGCGATAGTGTGATGGTCTGGGGTTGTTTTGCTGCTTCAGGACCTGGAAGACTTGCTGTGGTAAATGTAATCATGAATTCTGCTGTCTACCAAAAATCCTGAAGGAGAATGTCCAGCCATCTGTTTGTGACCTCAAGCTGAACCACTCTTGGGTTCTGCAGCAGGACAATGATCCAGAACACACCATTAAGTCCACCTCTGAATGGCTTAAAAAAACAAAAAAAAACAAAATGAAGACTTTAGCGTGGTCTAGTCAAAGTCCTGACCTCAATCCAATTGAGATGCTGTGGCATGACCTTAAAAAGGCGGTTCATGCTTGAAAACCCTCCAATGTGACTAAATTACAACAATTCTGCAAAGACGAATGGGTCAAAATTCCTCCACAGCGCTGTAAAAGATTCATTGCCAGTTATCACAAATGCTTGATTGCAGTTGTTGCTGCTAAGGGTGGCCCAACCAGTTATTAGGTTTAGGGGCAATCATTTTTTCACACAGGGCCATGTAGGCTTGATTTTTTTTCCCTTAATTATAAACACCTTTATTTAAAAACTGCATTTTGTGTTTACTTGTGTTATCTTTGTCTAATATTTAAATTTGTTTAATGATCTGAAATATTTAAGTGTGACAAACATACAAAAAAATGAGAAATCATGAAGGGGGCAAACACTTTTTCACACCACTGTATGTCCACATAGTATGAGAGCAATACTCCAAATGATTGCTATGAACACCCAGAATTAAATAAAATGAGGAGTTGTGCCGTGCATCTCTGTTTTGAGTCGCGCCATAGACTCTCTTAGTGGAAACAGTACCCATGTTTTCAGAGTTCTATGTTTTTTGTTTCACCACGATTGACTGTGAGTAATCTTGATTTTAAAAATCTGATCACGATCAAAGAGATGCTGCATTATCACGATAACATGATGATTTGCCCACCGCTGTTTTTTTTTTTTACTCAAGACAAACACTTTAGTGTGTGTTCATTATTTGAAAGAATAAACTTGATCAAACTTACTCACTACTTGAAGTAATAATTTTACCTTGTTAAACTTAATTCAAGTAATTTTTGGTGACTACACAGGTGTAAATACTATAAAGATGATACTTAAATGCAATTTCAATGGTGATGATAAAACAAATCAAGAGTCACAATGAACCCATTAAAAAAATCAAAGTGTAAATCTGTGTAACTATATAATGTTTCCACTCTATTACCACTTGTATCCCAATAACCTGTCACTAATACTCAATCAACGCAAGTGCCAGTATAAACTGCCTCAATACTGCAACAGATATCAACAACTACACATTATTATCTCAAACTTTATACTCAGGTTTCTGCGAGTTACCAGAAATAAATGAAGACTTTTTTTGGGGTTTTTTTGTTACTTATTTGTACCCGTAGGTAGATTTGGTTTGCAGTCTGGTGACAAGCCACCGGCTGCTGGTCGCTGCGTGTGCGAGCGCCCTAAACCTACATGTTTTTGGTATGCGGGAGGAAACCGGAGAAATCCCGGAGTAAACCCACGCAACACGGGGAGAACATGCAAACTCCACACAGCTCACTGTTGGTCGGGGGCTGGGATCGAACCCACGATCTCATGATCCCCGCGATCCCCCGGCCGAGGGTAAAACTGTGTTGCCACAGTGCTAAACCACTGCGCCACCGTGCAGCCCGACTTGAACATTTCAGCTCATTTCATCATGCAAACTGCAGATGGAGAGGTTGTTTCCTGTACAGATTGCATCATAGCCCAGTTGCTTTAGAAAGTTCTTATGCATATTTCCCATAGAGCTCATTTTTTAGTTGACTGTATAATGAAAATACAATATGTGCTGCTGTCAAATTGCCTTTACAATTAAAAAATTAGGGCACTGTTCCAAGGACAGAGTGCTGTAAATAAGCATGTTCCAGTGTCTTGTGAAGTTACTCTTGATGATGCCAAAATAGGTTTCATGTGACTGTTGAAAAGGAGCTTTCTAGTAGTATTCCCAACTTTCTTCACATCCATGGTATTTAAGGGAAACATCTTTCAGACACTTAACTTAGAGAAAAAATGAGGAGGATTAGTGGAATAATTGATGTGATTGTGCTTGTAAAAACAGAACCATGCAAAAGAAAAAGAAATCTGAATAATAAATGAACAAACTGTGCAATAAAACTATTTTTATCTATCTAACCTCTGATGTCTGTAATGCCACAGTGCTTTGAAATGTTTTTGAGCCATATATATTGATATTAACATTTTGTAAGAAGTTGATGACAAAGCAAATAGTCTTTAAATATTCATTAAGCTCAAACATACCGTTACAACATTTAGAAATTACGTTCAGGGGTTTTTTTCCTGCTCCAGTCAGCAGTTTCGCTTCTCGTTTTAGGGACACACTCACACTCACCCACACGATATGAACAAGTCCACAGTATACAGTATTTCATAACACTATTCTGAAAGTCTCTTTTCATACATTATACTTCTGGCTTCTTAAAATTGTTAGTCACACATTTTGTCATTCATACACGGGCCACATATACATTAATTTTTTTGTGTGTGAATGTGATGTGATGGACTGGTGATCTGTTCATGGGAGAACTCAGGCTTTTACCTGCGGCAGCCCCATGACCTTTAACTCATGAAACTGGGTTTGGCTGTTCCAAACCCAGTTCTGACTTATGGTTATTTTTGCCCTATTTTCCGTTGGGCATGTCAGGGAGCTATTTGAGTCCTTCACTCTCTGACAGCTTGGGCACGCCTCCTCCTCTTGTCAGTGCCATCAGTTGTTTCCCATTACGAGTGTTCACACACATACACACACACTCCATTCATTCCTATTCACACACTCTGACACTCACTCATGCACACCAGAGATTAATTATGTTCAGCCACGCTTCCTTGCACCGGTGATCTATTCCCTCGTTAGTATTATGATTACAAATACGCTGCATTAGTGGGAAGAGATCGTCGGAGCATTCAACCTCATACATGTTAACGTGTTCCTTCCTGTACTGTATGTGCATCCACCACCTTTGTGTGATTTAGCCAGACATTTGAAGACAGTAAATCCCTTGATGTTAGCGGCTGACCCTGCTTCACTCCTTCTTCCACTAGACTGCATGGACAGCCCCGGATCGCTCCAGCACCGTAAGTCATGTTTGCCTGTCTCCCTGTGCCGACAGTAGCTCTGCGGCACTAGGCATTCCTTTTGCCGGGCTGTAGAGCATCCGGCTGGCGCCCCTGTATGTCTGGTGGCCATACCTCATCATTGCAACTCCCTGTATCTGTGTGGTCATAACTGGACTTCTTATTTTTCTGGTTTGCATTAATAAATGGCACGTTCTACTCTCGCAATTGGGTTTTTCATTCCCTTCCTCGTGCGCCACGTAATGGCGCACGGGGAGCCATGACAGAATGCTCCGACGCATTACAAAAAACCCAGCGGAGTAGACGTGCATTTTTTCTTTTTCTTTCACCCTCTTTTTCCCTCCTCCCCGAGTAACGATATGACGATCTGGACGGACGAGGAGCAGAGAGCCCAGGATCTACTGGAGGAAGTGTTCTTTTCCGCCCAGTGGCCACAGTTCATGGAGGACGTTCAATCGGCACGACTTGTCGCAGAAGACATCACGCGGTGCCATTCTAACCTCCGGGCCATTCCAAGGTTGGACGCCATCCTCTCTGTTATCCTTTCCTTGCCAGACGTGGAGCCGGGATGGGCCTCTCAGACATCGGAGCCAGTCACCTGTCAGAAAAAGCGTTCTCAGTGGAGGAGGACCTCCTCTCCTCATGGTTCTCTTGCCCCTGCGTCATCTCCCGGGCTGGTGCCCACCCAATCCTCAGATGTTATGATGGAGGAGGAGAGACTGGGGTTGTTGGCCATGATAGACTGTCGGACCAAGGAGGAGCGCCGAGAGAGGGAGGCCCGAGGATGCGCTTCCCAGGCTGTGAAGGTTCCACCCCCCGCGCCTGCTCAATTCACGGGCTTGCCAACGGAGGAGGAGTGGTTGAACCTGCTTGCCATGCTCAACCGTCAGGTCGAGGAGGAGCGCCATGAGAGGGAGGAGCAGAGACTGGCCCTGCTTGACCGCCGGATGGAGGAGGAGTGCTGTGAGGGGGAGTTGGATCAGGATCTCCCAGCGCTCAAGCTCCTCATGGCCACTCCACTCCCTTCTCCAGAAAGTATGGAGCGTCTTGGCATGGGTGACTCGCTGCCTAGTGTGGCGCTTCGTATCCCGGACTATCTGGTTCCTGATCCGTCCGGGGGGAAGAAGAGGAAGAACTCTCGCCAGAAGAGGCTTTCGGTCCCGCCAGCGCAGTGCAAGGAGGAATGCCCGGAGAGGAGAGGAATCGCCTCGGTGCCCGCTGGGGACATCCAGTGCCAGGAGAACAGGCAAGTTTTTTCTCATTTAACTTTCACGTTTGATGAACAATTTTGCCTGCCTCCTGGCAAAGAGACTCGAGGTGTGCAGTGAGTGCTGAGTCCCTGAGTGCTCCGCCCCAGCGGCATACAGTGCTCCCTCACCCGACCTCACCAAACCCCTTCTGTGTGCCCCTACGAGCTCACTGGCTCTGGATCCAGGTTGCTCGGGGGGAGAGGAACCAGAAGCCCAGGAGGGTCCAGCTCATGGACCAGTGGAGAGGTCGTCCTCAGCCCCCATGCCAGAGAAGCCAGAGGCATGGAGGATGGCGCACAGGAGCACCAAGACTGCAACCATGATCATGCCTGCTACAGGGGCCGCCGCGGCAGAGTCATCCCCCGGACCAGATCTCCAGCTGACAGGACCCTGACCATCCTCGTCGGCATTGCCGGAGTCCTGGACAGTGGTAGAGCTTGAGCACAGGCAAGTAATCTCTCCTGTAGTTCATTTGTCAATGATTGAGAAACCTTGACTGGCTCTTGGGAAGGAGAGTCGGGTGCAGCTCTCAGCTACATCTGGACTCCCCTCACCGGGCTCTGCAGCTGCCGGCAACCCTAACCGTTCCTCCTCTCCTATCCGCTTTGAGCTCCTTCCTAGGGTCGCCGGAGAGGAGCTGCCACTCCCTGGGTTGCCCACAGATGACAATGCGAGGCAACCAGTCACAGAGGGGGTCGACGGGGATACAGCACCGGGCGAACCAACGGTATCCACGCAACCCAAGTCGTTGGAGTCCTGGATGGCAGTGGAGCCCAGGTGTAGGCAAGTGTTCCCCATTATGGCTGTCATGTCCATGTCTATGTCAGACTGCCTGACTCAGGGTGAGGGGGGCCCGGGGCTGCTCACTATAGCCCCTGGGGCCACCTCACCGGGCTCTGCCGCTGCCGGCAACCCTGATTCAGTCTCTTTTTCTCTCCCTCCAGGTTCGGAGTCCCCTACCAGGGTTGCCGGAGAGCAGCTGATCTTGCCAGAGGCCGCCGTGGATCGGGGTCCAGCGCCAGGGGTTGTGAGGAGCCTCACCTCCCTCGCTGGGGAGGCCATCACGGGTGTAGCAGAACTCCAGCCGGAGCCTACCACCGGTGTAGCAGAGCTCCAGCTGGAGTCCACGGCTGGTGCAGCAGAACTCCAGCTGGAGTTCACCACCAGGGCAGCAGAGCTCCAGCCGGAGTCCACCGCCGGTGCGGCCACGTCTCAGACCGCGACCATCGCAGGTGTGGCCACGTCCCAGACAGGGACCATCGCGGGTACTACGGTCCCCCTGCTCCAAGCTTCAGAGGGCAGGGGGGCTCCTGTCTCTCACTTTGGCCACCGAGGTTCCCAGGTGGGTAGGCTGCCTCTCCGCCTTCCTCTCCGGTTCTGGTGGCTCCACCACGCTGGTCGGCCACCTGAAAGACTTGGCCTTCGGGTCGGCTGGCCTATCGACCTGGGCAGGCCGGCGGACACTATTCTGCTGGCCACCTGCTGGACATGGGACTGGGGCAGGCCACCCAATCAGTCACCCCTCGCCATGCTGGGGGCCTGGGACTCTGGTCGACCCCCTGAACTTTGGACTTCTGTGGAAGGGGGTTAGTGTCCTAGGTGGGGGCTGTTAGGAGGGTCACTGCTCTTTATTTGCTTATTATTTGCTGTATTTTTTTTTCACTGGTTGCTTCCCTTCTAACCGGTTTTCCCCCACCTCCCACCCTGGGTATTGTTTGTTTCTGGGGGGGGGGGGGTCCCTTGAGGTGTGTCTTTTGTTTTTGGTTGATGGTACTGGGGTTTCTGGAATCCACCCCTGGTGGGGGAGGGCTGTCATGAAACTGGGTTTGGTTGTTCCAAACCCAGTTCTGACTTATGGTTATTTGTGTCCTATTTTCCATTGGGCATGTCAGGGAGCTATTTGGGTCCTTTGCTCCCTGACAGCTTGGGCACGCCTCCTCCTCTTGTCAGTGCCATCAGCTGTTTCCCATTATGGGTGTCCACACACATACACACACATGCTCCATTCATTCCTATTCACACACTCTGACACTCACTCATGCACACCAGGGATTAATTATGTTCAGTCACACTTCCTCGCACCGACAATCTCTTGCCTCATTAGTATTATGATTACAAATACGCTGCGTTAGTGGGAAGAGATCGTTGGAGCATTCAACCTCATAGATGTTAGCATGTTCCTTCATGTATGTGTATCCACCACCTTTGTGTGATTCAGCCAGACACTAATGCAGTGTTTATGTAATAATGATACTAACCAATGAAGAGACCGCTGGTGTGAGGAAGCATGGGCTGGACATAATAACTCCCAGGTGTGCATGAGTGAGTGTCTGAGCGTGTGAATGGGAATGAATGGAGTGTGTGTGTATGTGTGTGAAAACACCCGTAATGAGAAACAGCTGATGGCATTGACAGGAGGAGGAGGTGTGCCCGAACTGTCAGGAAGCGAAGGACCCAAAAAAAGCTCCCTGACACGCCTCATGAGAAATAGGGCCAACAACAAAAACAGCCCCCCCCCCAGGGGTGGATACCATACCCCCCAGTACCATCAGCTGAAAACCAAAAAACACCACCAAGGAACCCCCCCCCCCCCCAAAGACAGATAACTACCCAGGGTGGGAGGTGGGAGGGAAACAGGTTAGGAGGGAAGCGACATGTGCAAAAAACACAACACAGAATGCAAAATAATAATGTAAACCTCCTAATAATAGGAGAGGTTTACATATAGAGGTTTACATTTTAATAATGTAAACCTCCTAACAGTCCAAAGTTCAGGAGGTCGACCAGCATCCCAGAGCCCCGGCATGGTGAAGGGTGACTGATCGGGTGGCCTTCCCGAGTCCCAAGCCCAGCAGGCGGCCCGCTGAACAGTGTCAGGCGGCCTGCCAGGACCGTTGGGCCACCTGACCCGAGAGCCAAGTCTTTTGGGTGGCTGACCAGCGTGGTTGAGCCACCAGGACCAGGCGGGGGGGGCAGGCAAAGAGACCGCCTACCCACCAGGGACCTTAGAGGTTGGTGGCCAACCCAAGGAAAAGGAGCCCCCCCGCCCCCTGAGGCCTGGAACAGGGGGACCGCAGCACCTGCGCTGGTCCCGGTCTGGGACATGGCTGGACCCGCGCTGCTCCCGGCCTGGGACACGGCTGCACCCACGCTGGCTCCGGCCTGGGACATGGCTGCACCCGCGCTGGTTCCGGCCTGGGACATGGCTGCACCCGCGCTGGTCCTGCCTTGGGACATGGTTGCACCCACGTTGGTCCCAGTCTGGGACATGGCTGCACCCACGCTGGTCCCAGCCTGGGACATGGCTGCACCGGCGGTGGACTCCAGCTGGAGCTCTGCTGCACTGGCGGTGGACTCCGGCTGGGGCTCTGCTGCACCGGCGGTGGATTCCGGTTGGAGCTCTGATGCACTGGCGGAAGAATCCGGCTGGGGCTCTGCTACACCCGTGGTGGGCTCCGGCTGGGGCTCCGCTGCACCTGCGGTGGGCTCCAGCTCAAGCACCGTTGCACCTGCGGTGATCCCCATCAGGGACCTCATTGCTCCCACGGTGGTCTCCCCAACATGGGAGGTAGGGTTCCTCCCTGATCCTGGTGCTGGATCCAGACCTTCGGTGGCCTCTGGTGGCATCAGCTGCTCTCCGGCGACCCTGGCCTGAAGCTCCAAGCCCGGAGGGAGAGAGAAAGAAACCGAGTCAGGGTCACCGGCAGTGGCAGAACCCAGTGAGGTGGCCCCGAGGGCTACTGCGAGCTGCCCCGGGCCCTCCTCACCATGAGTCGGGCAGTGTGGCATTGACAAAGACATAATTGACATGATGGAGCACACTTGCCTGAACTCGGGTTACACCACCATCCAGGACTTCAGCAACTTATGGTGCGCAGGCTCCATCCGGTCATCTAGTGCTACTCCCACATCGACTTCTCCTGGGGCAGCTGGGCTCACATCTCCATCAGCTGCGGACCACTGAGGTTGCGGCAGCTCCTCTCCGGTGACCCTAGAGTGGAGCTTGGAGAGGACGGAAGAGTGGAGACAGTTAGGGTCGCTGGCAGCGGCGGAGCCCGGTGAGGGGGGTCTGGATGCAGCTGAGAGCTGCACCCAACTCTCTTCCCCAAGAGCCAGGCAAGATCTCGCAACTATTGACAGAAGAACTACAGGAGAGATTACTTGCCTGTGCTCGAGCTCCACCATTGTCCAGCACTCAGACGATGAAGTTCCAGGCCCACTCGGCTGAAGGTCAGGTCCGGGGAACAACTCTGCCACGGTGGCCTCCGCAGCAGGTGTGATGGTGGTTGCAGTCCCAGTGACCCCCTGCACCATCCTCCTCGCCACCGGCTCCTCTGGCATGGCAGCCGGGGACGGCCTCACCACTGACCGATGAGCAGGACCCTCCTGGGCCTCCGGTTCCTCTCCCCCCCAAGTGACCAGATTCCCAAACTGGCGAGCTTGTGGGGGCACACAAAAAGGATTTGGTGAGGTCAGGTGAGGGAGCAGTATATGCCTCTGGGGCGGAGCATTCGGGGGTCTACACATCCCAAGTCTCCTCGCCAAGAGGCAGGCAAAATTGTTTATCAACAGAAAAAGTTAAATGAGGAAAAACTTGGCTATTCTCCCAGCACTGGACGTCCCCAGTGGCCTCCGGGGCATCCCCTCTCCTCTCCTGGTGTTCCTCCTTGTGCGTCGGTTCCCCCTCCCTTGGGGAAAATTCCTTCAGTCTCTCAGCCATGTCCGGGAGGAGCCACGGCTTCACCTCCAGGATGAGGTTCGTCTCCGCCTGAAGAGCCAGCCTACATTCCTCCAGTTCCTCCGGGGACGGAGCGGGCCATGGCTCGGGACGGGGAGGCAGGGCTGTTGTCAGCAAGGCTGTACGCTTTTTTCTGGCGGGAGTTCCTCCTCTTCTTCGTCATGGGCGGCTCGGGAACCAGATAATCCAGGATACAAAGCATCGCACTGGACAGCGAGTCACCTGTGCTGACAAGCTCCGTATTATCTGGAGAAGTAAGTGGAGTGGCCGCGAGGAGCTTGAGCACTGGGAGATCCTCATCCTATTCCTCGCATGGCACAGCAAAGATGTCCCGGAGAATTTCCATTGCCCCAGGATGATCCCAGAGGCTGTCTTGCTCCATCACCCTCCTTGCGGTGTCCCGAGCCTGTCGAACAGCCCAGGAGGAACAGGGCTTCTGCGTCCAAAAAAAAATCTCCTCTAGGAAGCACAGTGAGCGCAGCTCCCTCTCCAACTCCCTCTCCATCCGAACCGCCATGCTGATACTCGAGGAGAAAAAAGAGGGTGAAAAGAAAAAGAAAAAATGCACGTCTACTCCGCTGGGTTTTTTCTGACTGGTCGGAGCATTCTGTTATGATTCCCCGTGCACTGGAGAAAGAAATGAAAAACCCAGTTGCGGGAGTAGAGTGTGCACTTTATTGAACATAAACACCAAAATAACTAGTCCAGCTAACAGACACGATTACTAACAGAAGGTTGCAATGATGATGATAATGAGGCCACCGGACATGCAGGGACGCCACCTGGATGTTCCACAGCCTTTGGGGGGAATGCCTAGTGCCGCTGTAGGCTGACAACACAAAGAGAAAGGCAAACGTGACTTACAGCTGGAACAATCCGGGGCTGTCCGTGTAGTCCGGTGGATGAGGGTGATAACAGGAACAGCTGACATTGCCAGGCTGAAGATCGGCAAAGGTAATGGAATACCCAAACACAGAGGAACGCGCTGCTGTGTATGAAGGTCAATGCTCCGACGGTCTCTTCCTACTAACGCAGTATTTATGTAATAATGATACTAACGAGGGAAGAGACCGCCGGTGTGAGGAAGCGTGGGCTGGACATAATAACTCCCAGGTGTGCATGAGTGAGTGTCTGAGCATGTGAATGGGAATGAATGGAGTGTGTGTGTATGTGTGTGAAAACACCCGTAATGGGAAACAGCTGATGGCACTGAAAGGAGGAGGAGGCGTGCCCAAACTGTCAGGGAGCGAAGGACCCAAATAGCTCCTTGACACGCCTCATGGGAAATAGGGCCAACAGCAAAGGTCAGAACTGGGTTTGGAACCACCAAACCCAGGTTCATGACACAGCCTCAGGTTTGTCTGCATCCAGATTGCACTCAAGGTCAAGGTCATTGTCAAAGGTCAGGAGATCTGGGCATTTATGATTTCACAAAAAATGTTTCTCCTCCGAGGCAATTGTTCATTATAGTCTGTCAATGTTCTGCAAACTCATGCAAATGATCCTCAAGTGGGTCTGCATCTATGCTGTGCTCAAGGTCAACGTCAACGATCAGGAGATCTGAGCACTCTTGATGTGAGTTCATCAGGCTGAAATGAGCTCTCACTGGGAGGAGACCCCGGGGCAGACCCAGGACTCGCTGGACAAACTGTTTCCTAGCTAGTCTGGTATCCTTTCTGAAGAGCTGGAGCAGGTGGCTGGGGAGAGAGAAATCTGGGCTTCTCTGCTTAAACTGCAGCCTCCATGACCCGGACCTCTGGAAAAGCGGTAGAAGATGGATGGATGGACAGATAGACAGACGGACTGATGGATGGATGGATGGATGGATGGATGGATGGATGATGGAATGAGTTACTCTGTCATTGACGGTCTGGTTTAAGCTTTGAAATAAGAATTGGAAGTTTTAATTGCAATTTTCCTTACATGCAAACAGACTAACATAGTTCCATAATGTTTCTTCTTCCACAGAAATCCTCAGCCATGAGTGAGGAAAATAACCAATATCAGGATTTCCTGGATATGTTCGGTGATGACGATAATGCAACAGACCCCAGCTATGTGGTCGATGGGGTCATCAAACTCTGTGACAAGACAGCAGTCAACAAGTTTGGTGCAGCATTTATCCCCGTTTTCTATTACATTAATTTTCTCCTGAGTTACATTGGTAATGGGCTTGTCCTCTTCATCATCTTCAAGTATGAGAAGCTCAACACAGTGACAAACATCTTCCTCTTGAATTTGGTCCTGTCCAATCTCCTCTTTGCCTTCAGTCTCCCTTTCTGGGCCATTTATCATCGATCTGAGTGGATTTTTGGCTTAGCTCTCTGTAAGATGGTAAGCAGTGCCTACCTTGTTGGTTTCTACAGCTCCATCCTCTTCCTCACGCTGATGACTTTCGACCGATATCTTGCTGTGGTGCATGCTGTGGCAGCTGCAAAGAGCAGAAAAAAGCTATATGCCATCATTTCATCTCTGATTGTTTGGTGTATTAGCATAACGGCGAGTGTGAAAGAGCTGGTTCTTCGAAATGTCTGGAAGCATTCATTAAATGGGATGGTGTGTGAGGAGTCAGGTTTCAAAGAGGACGTCATGAACACCTGGCGTCAAGTCACTTACTACCAACAGTTCCTGCTGTTCTTCCTCATCCCGCTGTTCATGGTGATGTACTGCTACATCAGCATCACTGTACGTATCCTGTCCACCCGCATGAAGGAGAAGTGCCACACTATCAAGCTCATATTTGCCATTATCTTCACCTTCTTTGCCTGCTGGACGCCTTACAACATCGTCATCCTCCTTCAAGCTATCCAGATCAGCACCGATGAAGACTCCTGCTCCAACAGCATGGACTATGCATTGTATGTGACAAGGAACATAGCCTATTTGTATTGCTGTATCAGTCCTATGTTTTACACATTTGTGGGAAAGAAGTTCCAGAGCCACTTCAAAAGGCTGATAGCAAAGAAGATCCCCTGTCTCAAGAGACACATGAGCTTCAGCACTCAGAGCACCAGGTCCACATCACAGAGAACACCCCACTCAGTTTCTGAGTACCAAACACAGCAATTAAGAATGCTTTGAGTCAACAGCCAGCTCAGAAAAGTGCTAGGTAAACTAAATAAAAATTCCAAAGCAACACTGTTTTATTAAAATTCATCTCGTGTTTAAATTGGATGTTATACTATCTGAAAGCATCCCAACCTAAATGTGACCTGGTCTACTCCAAATAAACATGTAGGTGGACCATGATATGGATACCAGCTTCACAGATCTGCTTCCCATAGTCGATTTCATATAGTTTTTGTTATTCTGTTGTCATGGCAGCCTTAAGCAGGAGCATCGGTCATTGTTGGAAGGAAGCAATTCTGCAAATGGTGTAGCTGAATATGGCATTCCTGCCAAGGTGTGATAATAACCCATGATCTAGGGCATGTGGTTGGTCCTCTAAACCTTGATTACCACCTGTTGCTGCAGCATTCGACCGATCAGCATCCCAATCACTTATTCTAATTTCACGTAAGAGTGCCATCTGATGAAAATCAATATTGATGCCTTTCTTGACCATGTCGTTTTATAACCCAAAAAGGAGAAGAATTAGTTTTTGAGAAGTTGTCATAGTGAATTAAGCATTAGATTTGTTTGGGCTGAGCAATAAAGTGGTGCAAGCATCTGTTCAGAGGAAAATAAAACAGCTGTATGCAGCTTGACAGTCTGCTTACAGAACCAATGGAAGAGTTACTGAAGTTTAGGTCTTGATATGTTTTTTATGTTAAATTTAAGGTTGCTCTGTTGGAAGTTTTGTTTAGTCTAAGACATCTATTAACATAAAACTAGAACTGTACCAATACCAGTAGCAGTTAATGTTAGATATCAGGCTTTATTAGTACTTCTACTTGTAAATTTGCATCAAAATTCTGATAGTGTTAAAAAAAACACTCTGCCTATGTCTCATTTTTCTCTCCAAGAACCATTTTAACTCTTCTGGGTATTTTCCTGTATGTCAAGAAATGGGAAATACCACTAAACAATAAATGTTGCTAGCCTTGATACCTGTCTGCTGCCAGCCTAGCTGTCTGTCATTTAGTTGGGCGAGGAGCCAATGGTGCTGGCTTAAGAGCTAACAGTGGTGCTAGGAAGCTCATGTTTATATTGTTATTTTCTTTAGATTTCAGTCACCCTGACAAATATCACTGTTTCTACCTGTTTCACTAATCCAGTTAATAATACATCTTGTGTCATTCTGTCTTATTTTGTTTTATTTTTGTCATGATGCCACATCGAGCTGTTAGCATAACCAAGGCGGCTAGATGAAGCTAGCAGTTTAGCCACTCATTCACAAATGTTTCTATGCTTATTATACTCCAGGGTCTGGTCATATCAACCACTGAAGCCACACACCCCTGTGAAACAATGATGCATTTTTACCTCCACCAAGGAGGTTATGTTTTCATCGGCGTTGGTTTGTCTGTTTGTCTGTTTGTTTGTTTGTTGTTAGCAAGATAACTCAAAAAGTTATGGATGGATTTTCATGAAATTTTCAGAGATTGGCAGAAATGGGGTATCCTACAGATGATTAGATTTTGGTGATGATCCAGATCACCGTCCAGAAGAAAACCGCCATTACGGAAAATGCAATTTTTGTGAATAACTACTGAACCACTAATCCTATCATTGTGAATCCAATTGCTAGTCATATATTTTCATGGTCAAGGAATCTGAAAACATACACACAAACACTGTATGGGGGGAACTGTGGTGCTTGGCAGAGGTCTGCGCTCTCCAAGTGCTTTTCTAGTTAAATTTGTTCTTCAAGACAAATTTATGTTAGTTGGCTCTGAGCTAAGATCTAGTTAGTTAAGATCAGCAATAGTGACATAAGAGGGAGGGCGGCTTTAAACACAGTCTTAGAGATTTAAAGAGACATGCACAAAAACCAGACGTTCTCAGAAAGGCTGCAAAAGGTGATTCACAACTATGCTGCAATAATTAATAAAAATGTAACCAAAATATGTCACAAACATTTCATAAAGACATGTATGAGCTGTTAAGATGTGGAAAACGTCCAGTCAGTGACCCCTTTAATCACAGCCTGATCCATTATCCAACAGTTTCAATCCTGTTACGGCAAATTGGTACTGTGACTATACGTCTATTTTTTACACTGCAAAACTTTTGTTTTTATAGTTTTACATTCAAATTATAAGGGCCCCTTTACGCAGCACGGAGATCGTGAAGAGATTGGGCTAATTTTTGATCTTTGGGATCATTTGGGAGACGCTTCTGTGTTTTGGACTGAGTCAAAACTTTGAGGAGACTGTGGCAACTGGAGATCACTGAATATCCAGTGATCACTGGAGATCACTGAATTAACACATCAAATTTCAACACTGATTTAAAATACTCACAAAAACTGGTCAGACCTCAATGATCTCTCAATGATCTCCACCCCTGTGTAAAGGGGATATAACTGTGCTCATGATACAAGAAATGAAAGTGAAATTCACCAACAAACATACAAAACATCTACTGTATATTTTATTGCCAAGGAGTACAGGTAAAATAAATGTATAGGTTGTAAAGAAAGGATGCAGGTGAGGCAACGAGCTGCACGACACAGAACTTTATTCTTTCTCCAATAACATATCAGCAAAACAGCAATTAGCCTCTCAGGTCTCTGTGCACTCTCCTTTTATATCTTTATTCCCATGCACAGAGACCTGGATCTTCTGACCATCATACATTGTTGTTTCACAAAGGAATGTGTGGCAAATTAGCACAACATACGCCGGCGCCGCTATTACGCACTTCTTCTCTGTGCGGCCACAGCGGCTCTGGTCATTCTTCCTCTCCCCAGAGGGCGCATAAGTCCTTTACTGTCCCATCTGATACCCCCTGGTGACACCTCCTCTTTCAGTCCATTGTTCCCGGGGTGGAGAAGTCCAACACCATGCCCCTCTTTGGATGTGAGAAAACACACACACACACTATGCCCCCACAAGGTCAGAGCAAATATTTTACTGTATACTGCATGTTTGCATAATCAGAGTAACTCAGTTAATCTTGATTTTCATGCTATTATATTTAAAACTTATTTTCTCATATTTGCATTTTTTAATAGATTTTGTAAAAAGTTGCATTATGATGGATTGTAAAGCTTCTGATTTGCCATCTGCTCTCTGGTCAAGAGAAACTGTCCTATATGCTAAAGATGGAGTAGTTTTCAAACTCTCATCAAAGGAAAATGCAAAACAAAAACCCATACATATATTTTTCTATGTAAAGAAGTAATACAAAGGCATTTTTCCTCACATTTTTTGTATTTCATAGTGACAGTTTACTCCATATAATGTTCAGTGGAGGTGAGGTTGTGTCAGCTTTGTGCTGTTCTTGTAAAACTTTAAAATAAACTGTCTTTTTCTAAGCCAAACCTCTTCCTGTGCCTGTATTATTATTTTTTTTAATATAGGTTTCTTGTAAATTTGTGTGTTTTTTAATGACTGATTAGATTAGTTTCCTCCTTCTGGTAGAACATCTGTTTCCTGTGTAAGCACTTTCTGGTTTTTCACTGTGCTCAGGGACAGAATGAAATTTCAGTGGAACTATAACATATTTTGAAACACTTTGATGAAATCAAGCTTTATGATACATACAGTGCAGGGCAGTGATATTTCTAATTGCTTAAGGAATGGTCTTATTTATGTATTTCGCAAGATACTGTGTTTTATGGCTGATGACTCGAAGTTGTATTTTTGAGACTTGGGACAAAACAGGATAAAAAATTGAAAAAATAAAATAAAATTGATGCTCAGATAAATTAAACTACATGTATGAATCTACCAAGGACTAGGCTACCCAATGATGCTTTGATACACACACGAACCTTTTTTTCTTTTTTTTTTAAATTTGCTTTTTGCCTTGCCATCACTGTCAGACACCAAAAATACACATTAATTTTAATTCACATTATGCCAGACCTACAAAAACTATACCAAAGTCAAGTTTTTACCTAGACTGACAGAACCCAGAAGAAAGTTACTTTCAACATGTATATATTTTTATATTATAAATGCTTTTGTCAGTGCTTTTTTAATTGGACTATATATTAGAATATTAACTTTAACTTCAACAGCAACCAAAATTATTTTTAAATTTGAAAACACTAGTGCATGCCTGTAGAAAGCAAGTATTCCTGTCTGAAACAGGTAGCCCAATCAGGCTTTACAGGCCCAAATGTAGGGTGTGTTTGAAAGTGGAATACAGAGGTGTAGCCTACAGTGGTGTGAAAAAGTGTTTGCCCCCTTCCTGATTTCTCATTTTTTTGTATGTTTGTCACACTTAAATGTTTCAGATCATCAAACAAATTTAAATATTAGACAAAAATAACACAAGTAAACACAAAATGCAGTTTTTAAATAAAGGTGTTTATTATTAAGGGTAAAAAAAAAATAAAAATCCAAACCTACATGGATCCTATGTGGAAAAGTGATTGCCCCCTAAACCTAATACCTGGTTGGGCCTTATTCATTGGGGCTTGCCGTAGCCGATGTCAGGCAGTGGACGTAGTGATGTCAGGTGGCCTGCGGCCAGTGTGTGTATATTGAGGCAAATGCTCAATAAAGTTCAATTCGTTGTTTGGCACAGCACGGCTCACATCTCACTCTGTTAAGACATAACATTTGGTGAAGTCAGATTAAACCATGGGGTGTGCGCAAGACCACCTCCTCCATTCTTGGAGTCACCGAGTGTGCCAGCTACACCGTGGCGCCGCTGGTTGGAGGCCTTTGATACCTATATCGCCGCAGCTGGCTTGGGTGGTGCCAACGAAGGAAGACGGAAGAGCATGCTATTTCATTGCCTCGGCAAGGAAGGCCAACGTATGTTTCGCATGCTGGGTAGCAAGGACTCGTTGGAAAAGTGTGAGGACGTGATGGACAAATTTTTTGCTGATCAGTGCAACATCACGGCACGAAGACACAGATTCTTGGACCGCTGTTAACAGGCCGGTGAGTCCACTCAGCACTTCCTTATGGAGCTCTGTAACCTAGCGAGTACGTGCACCTTCAGGCCTGTAGAGGAAGAGCTAATCCGTGATAAGCTAGAACACGGCTCGAGCAAAGAGTGGCTAAAGGAGAAGCTAATGCTAACAAAGGATGTCTTCACGCTGAGTCAAGTAATGGAGATGACTAGCCAAATCGCCATCTCCACAAACAGGTGAGTGAAAGGTTGTTCAAAAAAAAGAAAAAAGTTATGTGTAGGTGTAACCCGCTAAATCCTTTTATGGCTGGATCATTCTGTCATGGATCTCCCCGTGCGCTATTACACTGTGCACGGAGGAGTGAGGAAAAAGAACGGATTTACATGCAAGGGTTACACCACGAACACATTTATTAAAAGAAAGACGAACAGTTCCAAAAATTGTGCAGACATACAAAAACAACAAGCAAGGTACACTTACTGGCACACACGGAGCGACATGTTGCGGGCACACCACAGTGTACAGTGGCGGGCGCTGCCATGGTGTAACGCAACCGAAACAGACACCTATGACAATACAATGATCCAGCAATGGTGGACTGAGAATGAGCTGCTTAAGTACCACCATTGCTGGAATAGGGAGATTGGGCACACCTGGACGATGAGCAGGAACGGTAATCAATGGGAGTGGAACCAGCTGACCAACATGAGAGAGGGGGTGTAGTCAGACCGGCAAGCTGTCAGAGAGCGCCCACACGTATGTAGGTCAAAGGAGGCTGTCTCACAGCTGCTGGCCAGAAACAGTGGCTACAGGTACGGAAAAGTAACCTGGTGAACATAGAGACTACAATAAACTCAAAAGATAACACAAATACACAGATAAACCTGAGCCACAGAAAGTCAGAACCGAGCCCGAAGGACAACCCGGCTCGGTTCATGACAGAGCCCCCCTCTCTAGGGGTAGAGCCCAGACACCCAAGGTAACATCACAAATGAAAGGACCCCCCCCCCCCCCAGCAGGAACAGCAACCAATGAACCCGGGTGGGAGGTAGGGGGAACAGGTAAGGAGGGAACAAAAACAACCCCGCCCAGGGTCCACAACAGAAAAAACAATTAACCCCCCCAGTCCAAAAGCGTGGCGGCTTGGGAGGACACCCAGAGTCCCAGGCCCAGCAGAAGGTCAGGTGGACAGAGTCCGGCAGCCTGCCGGGAAACATGGGCCACCTGACCCAGAGACTCAGTTCTTCCAGCGGCCGGTCAGCGCTGTTGAGCCACCAGGACCTGGGGGATAAGGCAGGAGGTGGCCTGCCCACCGGGAGGCTCACTGGTGGGTGGCCGGGCAGCAGGAGGGGAACCCACATGGTGCCGGGTGGAGAAATGAAGGGGACCACGACGGCATCAGGCAGAGGAGTGAAGGCCCTGGCGTCCTCAGGCTGACCGGCAGCACCCTTGGTGGTTCCGACTTGGGACACAGCTGCACCTGCGGTGGACTCCGGCTGGAGCTCTGCAGCACCCACGGTGGACTCCAGCTGGAACTCTGCAGCACCCGTGGTGGACTCCAGCTGGAGCTCTGCAGCACCTGCGGTGGACTCCGGCTGGAGCTCTGCAGCACCCATGGTGGACCCCAGCCAGGGCAACGCTGCACCCTCGGTGGACCCCGACTGGACCAACACTGCGCCCTCGGTGGACCCCGACTGGCCAACGCTGCACCCTCGGTGGACCCCGCGCTGGGGCATGGCATCCATAACGGGTCCATGCAGGAGTGCAGCACCCATGTCAGGCTAACACTGGGGCGCAGCGCCCACAAGTGTCCCAGACCAGAACGCTGCACCCACAGAGACTCAGCCTGTGGAGGGACCCACATGACGGCCCAGACAGAAGGGGAGCTGGACTCGCAATGTCGTCTGGCGGCGAGACCGGATCCCCGGAGACCCCTGGTGATGGTAGATCTTCTCCGGCGGCCCTAAGAGGAAGCTCAGGAACAGCAGAAGAAGAAATGTGGTTAGGGTCACCGGCAGCGGCGGAGCCCAGTGAGATGAGTTCAGATGTAGCTGAAGGCTGCACCCGACTCGCCTCCCCTAGAGCCAGGCAAGATTTCTCCAGCACTGACATGAGAAACACAAGAGAGATAACTTACCTGAGCTCAAGCTCCTCCACCGTCCAGGACTCTGTCGAACCTGGAGATGAAGTCTTGGGCCCGGCCTCAAGGAGGCCCTGCAATGGCTCCCATTCTGCTACAGTAGCTTCCGCAGCTGGCAAGATGGTGGTAGCAGTCCCAGTGTCCTCAGATGAAATAACCCCTGCTGGAGATGGATCCAGCGAGGAGGCTGAGGGCTGGCTCCGTGCAGGCTCTGGAGCTGGATCCTCCAGGGCCCCAGGCTCCTCCATTGTCCGGCGGCTTTGTTCCGGGGCCGGCGGACACTTGGGAAAACATGGAGGAGAACTGGAGAGAACAGGAATAGAGTCAGTGTTTGCAGCTGGAGGAGAAGACCCAGTGGACTGCTGAGACTGGGCCTCTCCCTCGGGAGACAGACAAGGTTCATCGTAATTTAATTGAATTGAATGAAAAAACACTTGCCTGTCATCCCGGTGTTTGATGTTCACAGCTGCAGCTAGCAGACCGTCACCCCTCTCTGTGTCAATGGCGATTTTGGCCCCTTCAAAAGATGGCAGAGGAGCCGGCCCTGATGACGTGGAGGTAGGCGTAGCCGGGAGAGTGGCTGTTGAAGAGGAGGAGGACTTCCTCCGTCAGTCCGGCACGGGATGACGCTGTCTTCGGGAGGCTGGAGCGGGCTTCACCAGAGCAGGAACGGGCAAAGACAGCTGGCGAGATGCAGGAATAATGAAGCCCCAGGAGCGCCCTCCCTTTGACGCGAGCCCAGTTCTCTTCGGGGACTCCCTTCCCCTTTCGCCGTTCTCGTGGCACAGTGCTGTCAACCGGGTTATCCTCTCAGCTCCCTCCGGATGCTCCGCGAGCTGAGGACATTGCCGGACTTCAGCCTACGCCAGGTTCACATACCAGAGAATGTCCTCTGGGGTGGAATATTTGCTCGCCGAGGAAATTAGTCCCGTCTATGTCCATCAGGGCTCGGCAGCATTCCCACCCCAGGCTCACCGGATAGCTCCGGCTCGCCACATCCATCGTCATCTCCACAAACAGGTGAGTGAAAGGTTGTTCAAAAAAGAAAAGTTATGTGTGGGTGTAACCTGTTAAATCCTTTTATGGCTGGATCATTCTGTCATGGATGTCCCTGTGCGCTATTACGCAGCGCATGGAGGAGTGAGGAAAAAGGACGGATTTACATGCACCCGTTACGCCACAAACACATTTATTAAAAAAAGACGAACAGTTCCAAAAATCGTGCAGACATACAAAAACAACAAGCAAGGTACACTTACTGGTACACAGAGAGCGACGTGTTACGGGCACACCACAGTGTACAGTGGTGGGCGCTGCCACGGTGTAACGCAACCGAAACAGACACCTATGACAATACAATGATCCAGCAATGGTGAACTGAGAATGAGCTGCTTAAGTACCACCATTGCTGGAAAAGGGAGATTGGGCACACCTGGCCGAGGAGCGGGAAAGGTAATCAACGGGAGTGGAACCAGCTGACCAACATGAGAGAGGGGGCATAGTCAGACCGGCAAGCTGTCAGAGAGCGCCCACACGTATGTAGGTCAAAGGAGGCTGCCTCACAGCTGCCAGCCAGAAACAGTGGCTACAGGTACGGAAAAGTAACCTAGAGAACATAGAGACTACAATAAACTCAAAAGATAACACAAATACACAGATAAACCTGAGCCACAGAAGGTCAGAACCGAGCCCGAAGGACAACCCAGCTCGGTTAATGGCAGATAAACCATAGTTAATTTATGTTTTACTGGGGGGCAATCACTTTTTCACACAGAGCCGTGTGGGTTTGGATTTTTTTTACCCTTTATAATAAACATCTTCATTTAAAAACTGCATTTTGAGTTTACTTGTGTTATCTTTGTCTAACATTTACATTTGTTTGATGATCTGAAACATTTAAGTGTGACAAACAAAAAATTACAGAAAAATGAGAAATCGGGAAGGGGAAAACACTTTTTCACACCACTGTATATGCAGGCAATCACAAATGTTAGACTTTGACAAATAAGAAAGGGACTAAAGTGAGATTTATTTGATTGTGTGAATATTAATTACAGAATAATTGAAAACAAATGGGACATCCAATATTAGCAACTGTTTAAGAACCACTTGTTTATTTTTTTGTCAGATCACTTATTTGTGTGATTTTTTATGACATATTCATAATAGTATATCTTTTGTTCTTATAAAAGACAAAAATAAAATAGAAAGGAGATGTCTTTACCTTCTTAACATGTTTCAACTGTACGCTGCAGCCTTCGTCAGATATTCATAATAGTGTATCTTGCACTACTATGCTGGGGAATGGGAGTTGATCATTCATCACTGTAATTGTTTTAGTTTATATGTGTAGTTTGTAGTCTGTCATCAATAAACTCATGCAGTACTATAGCAGGACACGTTTACAAATATTTGGGTCCCACTGTAGTGTATCCTTTTATATTTTAGCAATATTATAAGTACAAAACACCCAACATTATTATACTCAGAAGAATGACCCATCTGGCTGCAATTACTGCATCAGTGTTGCACATTTGTCAGTAAATAAAAAATGATTTATTTCGTTATTTGGGTGGTTTTTGTCACGGTCGCCGTTTAGTCAAAGAATGCATATGTGTCTGCATATGATATGCAATTGATCTGGCCAATCTGCTCCCCAACTTCCTTCTTCTTTCTGATCCGGTGATAACTTTCTGATCCGGCACTCCTTTCACTCTATATATATCACGGACACACAGATCGCCCCAAAGGTCTCCCGAGTCGGCGGACGGAGCCTCTGTTTACAGCAGGAGACGATACAGCAGGGAAGAGCTAGCTAGCACTCAACCGCCACCCGGTGCTAACGGAGAAACTCGACATACCGGGGAACTGAAGCAAAAACGACGCGGGTGCCGGGCTGGAGTTTAGGCGGCGTGCAAGAAATATAAGACAGAATAATAAAGAGCGATGGCAAGAACCAAGCAGACCGCCCGTAAATCTACTGGAGGAAAAGCCCCAGAAGCAGCTGGCCACCAAGGCTGCTCGGAAAAGCGCTCCGGCCACCGGCGGAGTGAAGAAGCCTCACCATTACAGGCCTGGTACAGTGGCTCTGAGAGAGATCCGTCGCTACCAGAAATCCACGGAGCTGCTCATCCGTAAGCTGCCCTTCCAGCGCCTGATGAGGGAGATCGCTCAGGACTTCAAGACCGACGTGCGCTTCCAGAGCTCCGCCGTCATGGCTCTAATCTTAACATGGTGCTTTCTCACTAGGAGCTACCCTGTAATGGCATATTTGCAGCATTTGTTCACAGGAAAAACAATACAGAGCTCTGCTCAGCTCTGCTGCCTGCAGCGAATACACACATACACACACAGAGCTAAACCCCGCCCACACTTCCTGAAGCCAGGGCATGAAGACGGAGTGGTAACAGAGCAGTGGCTAAACTTTTATTGATAAAAATTACATAGTCTGACTGAGTGACTCCATATTCGGGGAAGCACACCCTTGTAACCTCAGCAAAGCACATTTAAAATCTTAGGCTAGTCTGACGAACGATTTGAGAGATATCTGAGGAACACACACGCACACACACAGACAGACACACAAACAGGCAGCGATATCTTGCATTTATAGATAGACAGCATAATGGTAGTATTTTCACATTTGACCAACAATCCTTCACAAAATAATAAATATCATAATGAAAAATGATCAAAATATGAATCTGACAGAGGTGACATCTGACAGTGTATACAGCATCTGACAGAGTTGATAGAAACTTAAATTTGTGGTC
This sequence comes from Pholidichthys leucotaenia, assembly GCA_020510985.1. Lineage (NCBI taxonomy): Eukaryota > Metazoa > Chordata > Actinopteri > Cichliformes > Pholidichthyidae > Pholidichthys > Pholidichthys leucotaenia. The sequence goes on from CM035846.1 coordinate 125,513,526, forward strand.
ATTTTAAGTCTAAAATTTATTGAATCAGTTACAGCTTTAAAACAATCAATGTGTATGTTTATAAAGATTTTATTTACGATTTACCTTACATATAGCAAATGATTTATAGATTATAGTCTCCAGTATATCTGCTATGTTAACACAGTAATCTCAGATGTTTATTCTTCTTTTGTGTTATTGTGTCTTGCTTATCAGTGGTCACAGGTTTTGGATTACAAAAGTAATTTTGAACTGTATATTTGTTTTTCTTAAATAGTGACTGATAATGTGACATTAAATTTAGACAAGAGATTATGTTAACTGAAATTTGAGATTTTTTTGAGCAGTGACAGAAAAATCTGAAGCCTGTCGATCATTTTGACAGATTACAAATAATTTTTTTTTAAATTAACATTTTAAATCACATTTTCCTATAATAGAGAAGGGATGTGTCTAACTACTCTCACCATTATGTTAGCTTAGCCCTACGTTCCATCAACACAACTCTGATAGTTTCTGACCATCATTTCAGCAAAATATTTTTAAAAAAATGCTGATACTGTGGGAATGTGGGAATGACGAGACAGGGTTCTCTCTCAAGTCAGCTTTATTCACATCACCAACATCTCAAAGAAGAAAGAGACCAACACAGGAAACTCTCATCCTTAAATACCAGGACTCTTACAGTTCACAAGTCACATGTCTCACAGACCACGTTGCATTATAATTCACAGTAACAATGCATCTCCTCTTTAATCCTTTAATTACCCCCCCACAGTCTCAAGCCTTGCATACCAAAGCTAACCTCCTTGCAGCTTCCTGTAATTTCCAAGGAAGCTCTGCCTTTGTTCTGATCTAAAATGTGAGTCACAAAGCAGGTCACATATGTGTGTCCACCACACAAGCCCCCCCAACATTTTAGAACAAACAAGAGAATAACAACATGCATGCCGTGATAGTATCAATACACATCAGTCCACATGCTGTCTAGGCTTCAGTCTCCTGCCGTATCTGCTGTAGCTGGGATTCAACGTCTCTGCGGCGCCGTCACACTGGGGGTTTGCCGTCTGGGGGTGGAAACCTTTTATCAGTCCCTGCGGGTGTTCTGGGGAAACATTACTCTGTGAAGCCCCCCGCGGTGGTCTACCTCGCCGCGGGGCCCTTGCCAACAGCACTTGCTCGTCTGCCACCACAAAAGCGGGTTTGAGTCTGTTTATGCCAACTTTCTCTTTCCTACCCCCCAAATCTAGCAAAAACTGCTTGTCCCCTGTTTCTAGCACTCTGAACGGTCTGTCATAAGGCGGTCGCAGCGGGGTTCGATGCGCATCGTGTCTGACAAAAACAAACTCTGCGTTCTTCAAAGTTTTAGGCACAAAAACGCGCGGAAAACTGTGGTGCGCAGGGCCGGGCAGCGTGCTTGATTCTATGTTACTCCGCAACAGCTGAGACGGGGAGGCGTCTGGCACAGGGTTATCTGGGAGAAACTCCCCGGGCAGCCGGAGTGGCTGCGCAAACACGAGCTCCGCTGGGGAGGCTTCTAAATCCTCTTTAGGCGCAGAACGCAACCCCAATAACACCCACGGTAACTTGTCTACCCAATTTGCATCCGTCAGTGACGCTCAGAGAGCTGCTTTCAATGACCTATGAAAACGTTCGCATAACCCGTTAGCCTGCAGATTGTACGCGGCTGTGCGGTGAATTGTGACACCCAGGCTGCGGGCCATTGTCGACCAAAGCTCGGACACAAATTGAGGGCCTCTGTCGGACGTAATGTCCGACGGAACGCCGAAGCGCGCCACCCAAGCTGTTAAAAACGCGCGCGCCACCTCCTCGGCCGGGGTTGATGCCAGCGGGACAACTTCAGGCCAGCGCGTGGTGCGGTCCACCATTGTCAGAAGGTGTGTGTACCCTTGTGACGGCGGGAGGGGGCCCACGAGGTCCACATGAACGTGATCGAACCTCTTGGCCGGAATGTGAAACGGCTCCAAAGGAGCCCTCGTGTGCCTGTGTACTTTGGCTCTTTGACACACCGTGCAGGCTGCTGCCCACTCTTTAACTTGTTTGCGAAGGCTCGGCCACACAAATTTCTCTTCTACCATTTTGACCGACGCGCGCACCCCAGGGTGCGCCAAAGAATGAATCGAGTCAAAAACGCGGCGGCGCCACGCGGCCGGTACTACTGGACGTGGCCGTCCAGTGGAAACATCGCAGATTAGGGGGTGTGTACCGTCTTGCAGCACCCTGCTCTCCAGCCTTAACCCTGTTGGTCCAGACTGAAGCGCGCGCACATCCGCGTCACTAACCTGCTCTGCGGCCATGGCTGCGTAATCTACTCTTACGCTGACTGGGGCCGCCACGGCGTGTGAGAGGCAATCTGCCACTACATTGAGTTTGCCCGCCACATGCTGAATATCAGTGGTAAACTCTGATATCGCGGCCAGCTGTCTCTGCTGCCGGCCTGACCACGGTTCAGAAATCTTGGCCATCGCAAACGTTAGCGGTTTGTAGTCAACGAACGCGGTGAAAGAGCGTCCTTCTAGCCAGAACTGAAAGTGGCGGATGGCCAAATGGAGAGCCAGCAGCTCCCTGTTGAACGCGTTGTATTTACGTTCGCTATCGCGCAAGGTCCTGCTGAAAAAGGCAAGGGGCTGCCAAACCCCGGCTACATGTTGCTCCACGACCGCCCCTATGGCCGCATCTGATGCGTCAGTGGTGAGCGCTATGCGGGCCGTTGGGTCTGGGTGTGCCAACAACGCAGCCTTTGCCAAGGCTGCTTTCACCTCTGAGAATGCTTGGTCCCGCTCCAGGGAACACTCGATCTTATCCGCGGGTTTCTTTTTTTTGAGCGCGGAATACAACGGCTGCATGAGTTGCGCCGCGTGGGGGAGAAAACGGTTATAAAAATTCACCATTCCCAAAAACTCCTGCAATGCCCTGACCATCTGCGGCCGGGGAAAATCTGCTACCGTGCGCACTTTGTCAGGAAGCGGAACTGCTCCTTCGGGGGAGACGCAGTGTCCTAAAAAATCGATCTGCGCTACCCCGAACTGACACTTGGCTGGGTTAATTATTATCCTCCCGTGATCTCCCAACCTTCGGAAAACTGTGGCCAGGTGTTTTTCGTGTTCGTCTTCGGACACGCTGACTACTAAAATATTGTCCAAGTAGACGAACACGAAAGGGAGATCGCGAAGCACCGCGTCCATCATGCGTTGGAACGTCTGAGCAGCCCCTTTAAGTCCGAATGGCATGCGTAAAACCTCGAATAGGCCAAACGGAGTTATTACCGCTGTTTTGGGTATGTCCTCAGCGCGCACTGGGACTTGGTGGTAACCGCGGACCAAGTCTATTTTAGAAAAAACGCGCGCCCCTGCCAAGTGAACGGAAAAATCTTGGATATGCGGGATTGGGTAGCGGTCGTGCGCTGTAGCGTTGTTTAACCTGCGGAAATCCCCGCAAGGTCGCCATGATCCGTCAGCTTTCGGGACCATGTGTAGCGGGGAAGCCCACGGACTGTTTGAACGCCTGATAATGCCCAACCTCTCCAGGCTGGCGAACTCCTCGCGTGCTATGGCCAGTTTAACTGCGTCCAAGCGCCGAGCTTTTGCAAAAACGGGCTGTCCGGTAGTGGTAATAAAATGCTCCACCCCGTGTTTAGCGACTGTTGCCGAAAATGTGGGGACCGTGAGTGCTGGGAACTGAGTGAGCAGTGTGTGGAACTTACCGCCTGCTGTTGTGACATTGGCTTGTGCTGTTGGCGGGGCCACTCGCGCTGTACAGGGGATAGAATCAAAAGAAAGTGCATTAACCAGGCGCCTGTTAGCGAGATCAACCAACAAACCATGTGAGCACAAAAAATCAGCCCCCAACATATTGAAATTCACTGCTGCTACAACAAAAGTCCACTCAAATGTACGGCCGTGTAGAGACAGAAGCAGGGTCTTCTCACCAAAGGTCTTAATCTCCGAGCCGTTCGCTGCTGTCACCCCGGGACCTCTGGAACCTGCTAGTCTGTCCGTGTAGGAAGGTGTGATGAAACTCAACTGGGAGCCTGTGTCCACGAGGAACTGCCTCCCCGAGCGTGCGTCCAACAAGTAGAGCAGCTTGTTCTCCTCCCCGAGGGCCGCGGCTGCTACCAATCCCCCGGTCTTGGCGTTTCCCGAACGCCCGAACTGGCACGGTGGTACACATTTGCGTGCCCTCTCTGCAAAGCGGCGATGGTAGAAACAAAGGACGTCTGATCCGCGTTCCCTGGCCCCTGCCGCCGCCGTCGTCGGTGAGTCTGGTACCGCTGCCTCTGGCCCCCTGTCATCTCCGGTCGTCACGCGAGTTCCGCTGCAGCGGCCGTGGCCGCGCGCCGCTTGGTGGCGTTGACAATCTGCTGCGCCTCTCGGCCCAGCGCGCGGTAGTCCCGTTGGACCAACAGTGGCGAACTGGCCAGGGTCGCTCTCGCTGCTGACGGTAGAGTCCTGAGGAAGAGGTGGGTGAAAATGAAGTGATCGTCGTCAGAGTCTTTCAACCTCAACAACTTCTCCATCAGGTTCGCGGGCATGTCATTTTCCAACTCCGTCAGCGCCAGGAGCCTCTCTGCTCGCTCCTCCGCTGAGGGGGTGAATTGCTGGATGAGTGCAGCCTTCAACGTGCCGTATTTGTCGCTGTCTGGCGGCTGGTCGATCAGGCTCTCCACATGCTGGGCCGTGTTGTTGTCCAGCTTTGCGACTACGTGGTAGAATTTTGTGGCATCTACCGATATCCCCCGGAGGCTGAACTGTGCCTCAATCGTGTTGAACCAGGAGCGCGGATTGTTCTGCCAGAAGTCCGGTAGCTGGACTGTAGCGGCATTCGCTTGGCTGGGGGCTCCTGACGAGGCTGGCCCGGAGGAATTCTCCTCTTGCATGGTACGTCTTGGGTCACCAGTGTGGGAATGTGGGAATGACGAGACAGAGTTCTCTCTCAAGTCAGCTTTATTCACATCACCAACAGCTCAAAGAAGAAAGAGACCAACGCAGGAAACTCTCATCCTTAAATACCAGGACTCTTACAGTTCACAAGTCACATGTCTCACAGACCACGTTGCATTATAATTCACAGTAACAATGCATCTCCTCTTTAACCCTTTAATTACCCCCCCCCCACACAGTCTCAAGCCTTGCATACCAAAGCTAACCTCCTTGCAGCTTCCTGTAATTTCCAAGGAAGCTCTGCCTTTGTTCTGATCTAAAATGTGAGTCACAAAGCAGGTCACATATGTGTGTCCACCACAATACCACATAATCAGTACGTAATCAATATTAGATAAAATAATAACATATTCCTTTATTTTGTATAATTAACATGTATCAAAAAACATGAAAATATATGTATTCCCAGTGATTGTCAACTCCGTCATTTTCCTGTCAACTCTGTAAGGAAAATATGAAATTTATAAATATGATCAGGTATAAATTATTTAATTTATATTGATGTATTGGAATCTGAGATCAAATTTCATTTCATATACACCAGAAAAGTTAATAACACTCTTAGGGGCACCAGCTTCTATCTCTAAGAAGCAATTTAATCTTTAATTTCACTTTATACCTGTTTAATCACTCAATAAATTAATTAATAATCAGTCTCAAAAATTTTCTGTGAATTCGATACCTGGGCTTGAAATAGACTCAGAATGAAATAAATTCTCAACAACTTCTCTCATTTTCACATATTTATTAAATGAAATGATTAACAGATATTGCAGTAATTTCATTAATCATAAAATCAATCTTTAAATGATAGATTAACAATGTCAATATTTTCAGAACCAGGGTTAAACTGAGAAACCAATTTCTATCAGTTTGGGTTAACAGATTATGGAAACAACGCAAATTTATGGAGAAAGTTTACTAATTATATGAAAAGTCCTGGATTAATCTTAAGAAAATAAAAACGGAATTTTAATGAAAAGAAGAGTTATGTTAATGGATTCTTAATTTGCATCTGATTAGATATACAAATTATTACCGAACCTCAGACGTTTAATTCAGCAGATGAATTAAAGTTTGCAGCTCACGTGATTCCTCGATCGATGATTCCCCCATTGATCTGGTCAACGTTCTTTCGTCGTCCTCATGAAATTTTGATGTGTTGTTCAGGGGCAAAACCCAGAATATTTGTCCCGCAAATATTCTCGACGATAGATGAGATCGTATGTTTGATCTCAATGGCTGACATTCAGCAGAAGCGCGCTGATTCCTCAGCTGCGCGTGATGTGGGAGCTGCGCCTTCTCAGAGGCCCTTTTTTTTTTTTTTTTTTTTTTTTGTTACTTATTTGTACCCGTAGGTAGACTTGGTTTGCAGTCTGGTGACAAGCCACCGGCTGCTGGTCGCTGCGTGCGCGAGCGCCCTAAACCTACATGTTTTTGGTGTGCAGGAGGAAACCGGAGAAATCCCGGAGTAAACCCGCGCAACACGGGGAGAACATGCAAACTCCACACAGCTCACTGTTGGTCGGGGGCTGGGATCGAACCCACGATCTCATGATCCCCGCGATCCCCCGGCCGACGGTAAAACTGTGCTGCCACAGTGCTAAACCACTGCGCCACCGTGCAGCCCAGGCCTTCGGTAATAATTAATTAAAGATATCTAATCCGATCTCAAATTAAAGAGTTTCGGACTTTAGATAAAAATAATAGCTTCTGGTGTGTGATTGGTCAAGAAAAATATTATAAAAATAAAGTCAAGATTAAAACCTACATTAAAATTAAAACAAATGGTGGTTTTACAGAAAGTTTAACAAAGCAAAAGATAAATAAAAATTGGAGTTTAACTCCGATTAAGAATTGAGCTCAAAGAAATAGGAATTCTTAAGCATTTAAGACAAAAAGAAAAAACACATTAAAATACAAAGTTACATAAACAAATTACGAGTTATCTGCTCTGTGCTCAGAAAAGCAACACGTGGGAGAAGTCTTTGTTCAGACAGTCCTTTGTTCTTCCCAAAGTTCTTTCTTGCTGTGTGTAGACAATAGACAAAAAAAGAGAGCGATGAACGGAGGCGAAAGAGCGTCCAAAAAGCGACGTTAAAAAAGACTAAAGAGCAGAAAGAGAGCATGTCAAAAGAGGAAGTAGCAGAGGGTTTTCCTCCTTTTATAAGTTCTGTTGAGCTTTCGCGGGCTTCCGGGTTGACCGGAATCTCAGCCAATGAGCCTTCTTCGTGGGCGGGCTTGATGAACTTTAGTCCAATGACAGGCTTTGTCTGCGAGGGACCAATAGGATGGAAAAGCTGGGGCTCGGTGAAGGCTGGGTGAAATTTGATATCGGTCCACATGGACACACACAATTTTAATAGACTGGAATATGCTTTTACACACTTATGTATAACTAAGCTAACCTTAATGTAACTTATAAGTAGTGCTTCTAAATCAACATGCAGGAATAAACATTCATTTAAACATTTTTAACATGCATACAGTGGGGTAAAAAAGTATTTAGTCAGCCACCAATTGTGCAAGTTCTCCCACTTAAAAGATGAGAGAGGTCTCCAATTTTCATCATAGGTATACCTCAACTATGAAAGACAAAATGAGAAAAAAAATCCAGAAAATCACATTGTCTGATTTTTAAAGTATTTATTTGCAAATTATGGTGAAAAATAAGTATTTGGTCAATAACAAAAGTTCATCTCAATACTTTGTTATATACCCTTTGTTGGCAATGACAGAGGTCAAACGTTTTCTGTAAGTCTTCACAAGGCTTTCACACACTGTTGCTGGTATTTTGGCCCATTCCTCCATGCAGATCTCCTCTAGGGCAGTGATGTTTCGGGGCTGTCGCTGGGCAACACGGACTTTCAACTCCCTCCAAAGATTTTCTATGGGGTTGAGATCTGGAGACTGGCTAGGCCACTCCAGGACCTTGAAATGCTTCTTACGAAGCCACTCCTTCGTTGCCCGGGCGGTATGTTTGGGATCATTGTCATGCTGAAAGACCCAGCCATGTTTCATCTTCAATGCCCTTGCTGATGGAAGGAGGTTTTCACTCAAAATCTCACGATACATGGCCCCATTCATTCTTTCCTTTACACGGATCAGTCGTCCTGGTCCCTTTGCAGAAAAACAGCCCCAAAGCATGATGTTTCCACCCCCATGCTTCACAGTAAGTATGGTGTTCTTTCTCCTCCAAACACGACAAGTTGAGTTTTTACCAAAAAGTTCTATTTTGGTTTCATCTGACCATATGACATTCTCCTAATCCTCTTCTGGATCATCCAAATGCTCTCTAGCAAACTTCAGACGGGCCTGGACATGTACTGGCTTAAGCAGGGGGACACATCTGGCACTGCAGGATTTGAGTCCCTGGCGGCGTAGTGTGTTTCTGATGTAGCTTTTGTTACTTTGGTCCCAGCTCTCTGCAGGTCATTCACTAGATCCCCCCGTGTGGTTCTGGGATTTTTGCTCACCGTTCTCATGATAATTTTGACCCCACGGGGTGAGATGTTGCGTGGAGCCCCAGATCGAGGGAGATTATCAGTGGTCTTGTATGTCTTCCATTCTCTAATAATTGCTCCCACAGTTGATTTCTTCACACCAAGCTGCTTACCTATTGCAGATTCAGTCTTCCCAGCCTGGTGCAGGTCTACAATTTTGTTTCTAGTGTCCTTTGACAGCTCTTTGGTCTTGTCCATAGTGGAGTTTGGAATCTGACTGTTTGAGGTTGTGGACAGGTGTCTTTTATACTGATAACGAGTTCAAACAGGTGCCATTAATACAGGTAATGAGTGGAGGACAGAGGAGCCTCTTAAAGAAGAAGTTACAGGTCTGTGAGAGCCAGAAATCTTGCTTGTTTGTAGGTGACCAAATACTTATTTTACTGAGGAATTTACCAATTAATTCATTAAAAATCCTTCAATGTGATTTTCTGGATTTTTTTTTCTCATTTTGTCTCTCATAGTTGTGGTATACCTATGATGAAAATTGGAGACCTCTCTCATCTTTTAAGTGGGAGAACTTGCACAATTGGTGGCTGACTAAATACTTTTTTGCCCCACTGTATATATAAAATCAAAGATTAATGCATTTCACACATATTATTGATTTTCCACATTAAAAACATCAGAGTCCATTTGCTTTTCATAGTCCTGAAAAGAAGAGAAGGTTTAGAATTGAGTTTGTAATAATGTTCTTTAAAGTTCACTGGTTAAATCCAGCATGTCCCAAAGTTTAAGGAAATTTTATTGAGCTGTGGATCGGTGTGGCAATGAGGGGCTCCATATCTGTTCCATGTTTATGGCGACAATAAAGGGGCGCAGGAGGAAATAGGTTGAATTCTTTTAGACTGGTTTTAGCAAAGGAATGGGATTTCAGCTGTGGCCTGGGGGAGAAAATCAGTTCTTGACTGTCTTACTCCTGGGTGAAACAAAATGTCTTTAAGCAGAAGAATAATTATTGCTGAGCCAAAGTGAGATGATGCTACAACTCTGTCAGACAGAAAATCTGACAAAGTTTACATCTGACAGAGTTGACAAAATAAGCATTTTTTTTTTCAAAAAATCTAACAGAGTTCATGGTGTAGCCATCTTATTTTTAGCCTGATGCTAGATACTAACATAATTTACTTAATGAGAATAAAATTATCTGAAGATTTCAAACAATTTTGTCAGAAACTGGATGACGGTGTTGACGCATCACAAGTGTGACACGTCAAATTTCAACATTCTGATCTAAAATACTCACAAAACATAAAACTTGCAAGAGCTTTTCTGCCATGAATGCACTTTGCATAGAAGTAATTTTGAAAAGAAGTCCTTCAGAGTGACACCTGACCCTAAAATAGCCTGATTTTTTTTTTTTTTTTTTTTACATTTTTCTAATTGTCTGATGGAGTTAACATAAAGTTTGGACACAACTTTAAAACCTTGTTAAAAAATGAATGTATTGAAGAAAAAATATTTTTCTTTGGTATGAGATATTATCAAATGTTTCATTGATGAAACAGGCTCTTTTTTAATAATTGAAAAAAATGTAAGCAGTTTTGTTGCACATGAAAGTTAAAACTTCTTTCTCCGGGGAGGCTTTTTTTTTGTCAAAATTGGCCCTTTCAGGGCAGAAATCAAGACCACACTTGCCAGCTGTTAGTTTGCATATTTAATAATAAGGAACAGGAATAAACCACGAAGGGAAACTTACAGATTACAAAGAAAACTGACATAATTATCAGACCCAGGGAACACACGCTCAGGCTCAAGTGAATACAATTATCCTTTATTTATTCCCAGTGAGTGTGTGAGTGTGTGTATGTGTTGTATGTGTAGTGTAAGAGGAGGTGAAGAATAATGCTGATGTCGTGACCGGGGGAGAGCAGAACACCGTTCAGCCTGGCAACCCTATAATGACACAGAGCACAGGAGTTAGCACAGTCCACCAATAACAGAGCGTGGTAACGACTGGGGCTTACTTTGCAGATGGACGTTGGATGCTCAGGTTGGCCCAGGGGCTACGGCCAGGGAGACAGCGTTCTCGACCCACGCCGGGATTGGGCTGGTGGCCCTATTGGAGAGATGGAGGCTAGAACCGCCGCCAAGAGGGGAAGATTCCACCGCCAGGGGAATCCACCTGTGCATAGGGGAAGACGACTAACAAGGTGAGTAAACAACAGGCTTACTTGAGGCGAGGAGACGATTCTGGTCTAGGATGAAGAGGCCAGGAAATTGGCTGCTGACGAGAGACGTAGTCTGTAGGCAGAATGACAAACGGCTCCGTGCCGGATCTCAGGCAGAGCAGGCTATAAAGCCCGTAGGAGATTGGGAGCAGGTGTGTGTGCAGCTGTAGCAGATAATGGCCCAGAGGGAACCATGACAAAAACCACGAAGGGAAACTTACAGAGAAAGGCCATCAATGAAAACCACGAAGGGTAACTTACGGATATCAGATGAGACTGAATACTAAGCAGAAAATAAACAGGAATCAGATGGGGGATTCCTGTCAGCACAAGGTGAGGTTTCCGCGAGGAAAGAACCCCACAAGCGAGCTTAAATAACAGGACAGGGAAAAAAAAAACAAATGTGGATCAGGTGTGGATGCATGAGTGAGAAAGTAATCAGAGATAACAAAACAGCTGGGACAACTAACAGATTTGACAGGAGGAAGTAACATAATGGTGCTGTCACAATAAAAGCACAAACCATAATGGATGAAAAACAAGAACAAATACATAAACAGAAAATCACCAGCAACCTAGAGACCCGAGCATGACTGTGACTCGCACTCGGAATCGTAAAGTGCCCCTCCCTTAAGGGGTGGACCCAGACACCTTGATGTAACATCAAAAAGGAAAGAAAGCACACCCACCAACCCACCCCCCCCAACAGGAATAACCCCAAAAACAGACCCCGGGAGGGTGGTGGGGGGATCCAGGCCCGGAGGGAGAGACACAAAAAGCAAACAAAACAAAACAAAACACACATGACCCACAACACTGACCAAATAAAGTGCAAAGAAAACCTTGTAATACTGGGTGACCGAGGAAACAGTTCAGGTGGCCTTCCAGAGTCCCAGCTCCACCCGACCATCAGGTGGAAAAGGTCGGGCAGCCTACCAGGTCTCCTGAGCCACCAAAATGGAGGAGAGAGTTCATCGGGGGGTCTTCCAGAATTCTGAAGCCACCCGAGCAACCCAGAGAGTGGTCTCCCCGCATCTCTGGGCCAACGGGTCGTGGAGCACCACGCACCTCCCCCCGGAGGTGGCAGCTGGAACCCATGTTTACCGCGGTCCACGGAAACCAGGAGATGGACACCCAACAAAGGGGATGGCAGAGAAGGAACCACAATGGAACCAAATGAAGTTTGAGGACCCGCAGCGGCCCCAGACTGGGACGAAGCAGCACCCCCGGTGGCCCCGGACTGGGGTGAAGCAGCACCCCCGGTGGCTCCAGACTGGGGCATAGCAGCACCCCCAGTGGCCCCGGACTGGGGCGTAGCAGCACCCTCGGAGACCTTGGGTGACAAGGCTGGACCCACAGAGACCTCTGGTGATGTTAGATGACCCTTGGTGATCCTGAGGAGAGGCTCCAACAAGAAGGACAAAGGCACAGAATCAGGATCACCGACGGCAGTGGAGGTCAGCGAGGTGAGCTCAGGTGCAGCTGATGGCTGCACTTGGCCCTCCCCAGCAAGAGCCAGGCAAGAGCTCTCCCAAACAGAAAAAGTGAAAACATAGAAGAGCACTTGCCTGAGCTCAAGCTCCACCGCCGTCCAGGACTCCATCGATCCCAGGGGGACGTCTCGTGCCAGGTCCTCTTGAGGTCCAGCTTGGACTCTGCTGCAGCGGCTCCTACAGCAGGCATGGTGGTTAGTGCAGTCCTAGAGCCTGTAGGCGAAGCGACCAACGCAGGTGGCTCGTCCGGCGTGGCAACTGGAGATCGTCTCACCGCTGGCATGGCCTCCTGCATAGCTGAAACCAGGGGACGCTCAGTTGTCAGCACAAGCTTCAGCTCGCAGGCAGCACTTCCCCCCCATCCAGACCATGACTGTGGGGCTGGGGCCAGGTCCTCCAGGACCGCAGGCTCCTCCATCGTCCGGCTGCTCAATCCTGGGACCAGCGGACACTCAGGGGAAATTGGAGGAGACACGGAGGGAGCAGGTGAAGGAAAATTATCTGCAGCAGGCGGTGAGGACTCAGTGGACTGCAATGACTGAGACTCACCACTGGGAATCAGGCAAGGTAATTCATATGTTGGTGATAGGGAATGAAAATGCACTTGCCTGTGTTCCCGCGGCACGGTGATTTCTGCAGCAGCAGGGCCAGAGTCATTCCTCTCTGTGGCTGCGGTGGTTGAAGGCCCCCCTGGAGAACATGGAGGAGCCGCCCCTGCAGCCTTGATGAAGGGCAAAACTGGGGAAGAGGCAGCCGAGCTCTAGGCAGCGGGAGGAGACGCCATGGAGGAGAGGGGAACAGCAGCAATGACCCAGGGAGAGGGAGCCGACGAGACAGCTGGCAAGGAAAACCTAGAGGCAGAAGCTGCTGTAGTTCCTTTTTGACACAGCAATGAGGAAACTGCTGGCTGAGAGGCGGAGGAGTTCCTCCGGCGGCCTGTAGCTGGATAACGGTGGGAGGTTTGCGGCGTCTGGACCTGAATATTCTCCTCCATCTGCTTCGGTACGGCCGTATCTTGGGAAGGAGTGGAGGTCTGCACCGGGAGGCAGCGTCTATGGGCTGATGATGAGCCTATCACCAACCCAGGGAATGACAGCTGGAGAGTGGTGACGGCTGACAACAGTTCCGTAAACTCAGGATACTTCCTTAAACCAGGACGCGCTTTCACAATCCCGACCACCGCCACCACATTCTCCAGGATCTTCTTCGGACCGTGGGAGGCGAGGGCTTCAGCAGTATAGCTCTGGATGAAGTGAGCCACCCACTGTTCATCCACGCTGGGGCCCCCAGCTGCCAGCCTCCTTCTGGAAGCTGAATCCCGGCACACTGGGGACATACTGTCAGCTCTCCCTCCAGCAACGAAAAAGGTGACTGGAAAAAAGGGGAAAAAAAGGCAAAACCCACAGCCGCTGGCGTCAACTAGCAGCGACCTACTGTCATAATTGGCCCTTTCAGGGCAGAAATCAAGACCCCACTCACCAGCTGGGAGTTTGTGTATTTAATAATAATGAACAGGAATAAACCACGAAGGGCAACTTACAGATTACAAAGACACAATGGAAAAATCATGAAGGGAAACTTACAGAAAAAAGCCATCAATGAAAACCATGAAGGGTAACTTATGGATATCCGACGAGACTGAATACTGAGCAGAAAATAAATAGGAATCAAATGGGGGGATTCCTGTCGCCACGAGGAAAGAACCCCACAAGCGAGTGTAAATAATAAGACAGGGAAAAAAACAAATGTGGCTCAGGTGTGGATGCATGAGTGAGAAAGTAATCAGAGATAACAAAACAGCTGGGACAACTAATAGGAGGAAGTAACATAATGGCGCTGCCAAAATAAAAACACAAACCATAATGGATGAAAAACAAGAACAAATACATAAACAGAAAATCACCAGCAACCTAGAGACCCGAGCACAACTATGACCCGTGCTCAGAATCATGACACTTTTAGAGGTAGTGGGAAGACAATAAGAGTCATAAATTGAATATAACAATGATTAAATGAAACTGAAAGGAATAATTGTGCTCATTGCATTCTATAGCTAATCCCTCATGACATCTCCAGTTTTAAATATTTCAGGTTTTTTGTCCTATAGCAGTTACAACTGCCAGAAATGTCACAACACCTTATGCAGACGGTCTAATGAGATGTTCAGAGTTCTAGCAGAGTGCAGGGGAACTTAAGCAGCAAGACAAACAACAGATAAGGATTTGTTTTGGAAAAGTGTGCTCAGTTACAGTTTGTTCAAGGCTATTGTAAGTGCAGCTACAGGAGAGAAATCATTTTTTCACACAGGGCCATGTAGGTTTGGATTTTTTTTTACCCTTAATAATGAACACCTTTATTTAAAAACTGCATTTTGTGTTTACTTGTGTTATCTTTGTCTAATAGTTAAATTTGTTTGATGATCTGAAACATTTAAGTGTGACAAACATACAAAAAATGAGAAATCAGGAAGGGGGCAAACACTTTTTTCACACCACTGTAAATGAAACAAAAAAAAATATTTTGTAATTTATTTATTGAGGAAAATGGTCCAAAATTGCATATGTATCTGAGTGACAAAAGTCTGTGAACATTTGATTTCAGTGTGACTCTCTTTTGCAGCAATAACTGCAACTAAACATTTCCAGTAACTGCTGATCAGTCCTGCACATCAGCTTGGAGGAATTTTAGCCCATTCCTCCATACAGAACACCTTCAGCTCTGGGATATTGGTGGGTTTCCTCACATGAACTGCTCACTTCAGGTCCTTCCACAATATCTCAGATGGATTCAGGTCAGGCCTTTGACTTGGCCATTCCAAAACATTAACTTTATTCTTCTTTAACCATTCTTTGGTGGAATGACTTGTGTGCTTAGGATGTTGTCTTGTGTCATGACCCACTTTCTCCTGAGATTCAGTTCATAAAGAAAAGTCCTGACATTTTCCTTTAGTGTTTGCTGCTATAATTCAGAATTCATGGTTCCACCAATGATGGCAAGCCATCCTGGCCCAGATGCAGCAAAACAGGCCCAAACCATGATACTACCACCATTATTCACAGATGGCATAAGGTTTTTATGCTGGAATTCAGTGTCTTTCTTTCTCCAAACAAAACACTTCTCATTCAAACCAAAAAGTTCTATTTTGGGCTCAACTATCCACATGACATTTTTCCAGTAGCCTTCAGGCTTGTCCACGTGATCTTTAACAAACTGCAGAAGAGCAAAAAATGTTCTTTTTGGAGAGCAATGACTTTATCCTTGCAATTCGAGTGTCAGACGCAGTTGACAGCTGCATCTGACACTCATCGCATCAGAGTACTTTTTTTTCTCCATTTTTGTTTGTTTTTATTGATTGTTTTTATCGATTTTATTGTTTGTTTTTTTATCCCTGTTTGTTATTAGTTTTTATCACTGTTACCTCTGTATTGGCCTCGCCTACAGTCCGTTCGGACGCACGAGTAGCTGTTTTTGGCTAGCTGCGGGCTACCCATCTCAGCGCCTGGAACGCCATGGCTCCTTCTCCGTCATGTTCCCGCTGTTTATCGCTCCTCGATAAGGTCTCTGAGCTGGAAACGAGGCTCTCCAATCTTTACAAGATTCGAGAGGCCGAAAACCACATCGACACCATCATTCTCAGGCGATCATCAGCTCCGGCTACTGCCTCACAGCTGGCGGAAACTGCTACTTATTTGGGTGGGCTCAGCACGTCTCCACCTACCTCCACACCTGCTCCAGCCTGCGCAGCAACAAACACTGGTTTCGTCTCGGGGCTAAACCAAAAGCTTCACTTGGTCCCTCTCATCCTCCATCTGCGCCCTGGACCTTGGTTCGACCAGCTAATGGCCATCGTGGCTCGACTGGAATGGGCCGCGCCTCTTCTCTTCCGCTGTCCTTGGATAACAATTGTAGTTTGTAGCCTTTGTGTTTCTATCTGTTTATTCCTGTATATAGTGTGTCTCTTATTAACCAGGGCTCTGTAGGAATATTCGGACTAAGACTGGACCCACTTTTTTCTCTATTTTAGCCCGGTCTTTCTCTAGTTTTCTTTTCTTTTCTCTTCCTCGGGCAATGGAGATCAACAGAGGTGGGGGCGGACGCATTGTTTACACACGAGAACAGCTGATTGCGCTGAGGAGGCTGGCGCCTATAGCGCTGCGGCCGGCAGTGAAGCCCCTCATCCCAGTTGAGCTGAAGAGGAGACGCTGCGGGCGAAGGGCTGGGGCAAAGGTGAGGAGGAGGAGGAGGAGGAAGCATAAGCCGGCTGTACCGATGGTCATCACTGGGAACGTGCGATCGCTGGGAAATAAAACAGATGAGCTTACAGCGCTGGTCAGGACACAAAAGGAGTATCGTGAGTACAGCATCATGTGTTTTACGGAGACGTGGTTACACTCACAGATCCCGGATGTAAACGTAGCAATACCTGACTTCAAGACTATACGGGGTGTGAACGTGTGGCAAGAGAGGCGCGGCAAAATCTTCTTTTTCAATTAGTTCAATTTATTTTTAACTCACAAGTAACATCTCCAGTCCAGGAAAATCTTCTGACACAGTCTTTCAACAAATGTACTTCCTCAAAAACAAGAAGCATATCAAGCAATAGCAACTTCCTCAATAACTGTTTTCATCAATAATCATCTAACTCGATATCTCACACCTGTTATATAATGGAGAGATAATTAGAGGTGATTAGCCCCTACCATAATCCCAGGTAAAACACTCATCATTCCTTATTCTAAACACATACCCATTAACATCTAAAAATACATAAATAGTTTCCCCCAGCATACACAATATAAATATATAAATAACACACAATAAATAGTAATATAAATAGTTCAATAAATAACCTTAACCCCTATTTACAAATATTAAACCACCCCCTGACTTACCAAACATATTTGCTCCCTGCTGGTGTCCTATATAAGGCCCTCAACTCCTAATGGAGTCTTTTGCCTGGACACGCACAGGAAGCATGTTGGCAAAGGTATGTGCAATAAATCCTTTAACCATTATTTTACCAGATTCTTAATCATACTAATTATCTCCCAGGGCATTCAACTTAACCAAGACAAATCCCAAATACTGTGTACATCTTAACAAACAATCTTTTTTTTTTTTTTTTTTTTTTTTTTTTGTTACTTATTTGTACCCGTAGGTAGACTTGGTTTGCAGTCTGGTGACAAGCCACCGGCTGCTGGTCGCTGCGTGCGCGAGCGCCCTAAACCTACATGTTTTTGGTGTGCGGGAGGAAACCGGAGAAATCCCGGAGTAAACCCGCGCAACACGGGGAGAACATGCAAACTCCACACAGCTCACTGTTGGTCGGGGGCTGGGATCGAACCCATGATCTCATGATCCCCGCGGTCCCCCGGCCGAGGGTAAAACTGTGCTGCCACAGTGCTAAACCACTGTGCCACCGTGCAGCTTTGATGGTGAAGGCTAGTCCGTAAAACAGGTCACAGCCCATGATGTTGTCGCCTCGGGCCATCACATGGAACATGAAATCAGCCATCGTCGCCAACTTGTACCAAACCGTTAACTCCAACATTCCAAGCGTGCACAGCCTGCTACTTCCATAACCGTAAAGCGGCACTGTTGCCTCTAATCCTGTAGTGGGGGAAACATTTCCACACCGTGGCCCAATTCAGCAACGATCCCTCTGCCCCCAAGTTGAGCAGCAGAGGCATCTCCACTCCATCCAGCATCACCATGCAGAACATGTACCTGTTGGTGCTCGGGGACACAATGTGGATAGTTGTCAGGGGTGGATGGAGTGATTTCGTCCATGGGCTCTCCGGCTCGGACACACGGCACGCTCTGGCATAATGGTTTAAGTGTCCACACTTGCCACAACGCTTCCCTCTAGCCGGGCAGTCCTTAACCTTATGTTGGTGCTTAGTGGACCCACAACCCATGCACAGGGGTTTTCCCGGGGCAGACCTTCAGTTGGTAGCATTGGCTTCTATCACATCGTCATCCATCCTATCCTCACTATCCGGGTCTGCTACTAATGCTGCGGCAGAAGGCGACGG
This sequence comes from Pholidichthys leucotaenia, assembly GCA_020510985.1. Taxonomy (NCBI): domain Eukaryota; kingdom Metazoa; phylum Chordata; class Actinopteri; order Cichliformes; family Pholidichthyidae; genus Pholidichthys; species Pholidichthys leucotaenia. Next base: position 125,531,668 of record CM035846.1, read on the forward strand.
CTGCCATTGTGACAGGTGCCAATTTAGCTCAGAGGTTAGCTTGTCCGCGGTCTCCATTTGGAGTGGTAGCTCGACAGCCTTGGCTAACGTTAAGTCACATGGCGCCATGAGTAGCCTAGCTTTTAAAGCAGTGCTGTTCGTGTGCTCCACCAGCTGGTCACGTGGCATTTCCTCCTCCAATGGCCCAAAAGGACACTTGCTAGCCAGCTGCCTCAGGTCGGCGACAAACTGGCGGACAAGCTCACCCACCCACTGGTGTCGCTGCCAGAACCTAATCCTCCAGACAGTTACACTATCCGGGGTGTGAAAATGGTTCGTCGGCAACTTGACAATGTCCTCAAATGAGTCCGCAGCCCCGAGTGTGCGCAGTACACACTGGCCCTCAACCCCTAAATTGTGCACCAGGACCGCACGTGCTTTTAGCTTATCTAGCTCACCCAGGTCGAGCATGATGATGTAGTTCTGAAAGGCTGCGAACCATCTTGGCCAAGGCACAGGCGGCTCACCCGGGAGCTCCAGGAAGGGGCGAAGCGGTGCAATACACAACTCCATAGTTTGTCCTCATCGCCAAAATGTTATGTCTGAATAAATACATTGAGGAATGATGAGGCCAGGTGAACAGTGAAACTCAGCTTTATTGGAAGTTGGACACACAACAGCCACCAGACAGGGGCATCGGACAAGAGGCCGTGTAATGGATGCCCCCTGCTATTTATATGGTGGTGCAGTGGCGGAACAGGAAGTGGCCGCCACTACACCGCATTTCACAACTAGAAAAGCACTCATAGATCGCATACCTCCGCCAAGGCTCCTTCCAATTCTCATGGATCACCTCCAAAATGTAATGGGTTTGTGTGTAGGCCTATAGCCATTTGTGGTGAAAATTGCATCAAAGTCTGTCCATCAGTTTTGGAGTATTGTTGCTAACACACTGTGAGAAGATAAGAGCGTTGGCTGAAGTATGCATTCTCAGATCATCACCAAAATATAATGGGTTCCTCTCTAGCCCAAGAACCACCTCTGGTGAAAATTTTATCCAAATCCATCCAGTAGTTTTTGTGTAATCCTGCTGCACAAATACAAACAAAGCCCTTGGTGTCACCATGGGTTGAGATGCCGTCTCGGCACTCAGCCCATGTTTTCCCTTTTCCCATTGAGCAGCGTCTCAGCAGGCTCCCAGCTGGCAGCATTACGGACGGCTGGGGCCAATTAGTCCTCATCAGCTGGGGCGCTGCCAATGAGGATAAATAGGAGCAGCCTCGATGACTCGGGGCTGCGACATAAGCACTGCTAGGCTGAAGCCCCTTCGTCTGGTGTCAGCCTCTACTCCCCTTGCAGCATTCCTGTGTTTGTATCCCGCTGTGAGTATGCACGTCTTGTTACCCCCATGTCCGGTACGAGCTACCTACCCCTGCGCTGTGCAGCCTGAGAATGTACGTCTGTATGAGTGTCTGTGCTCTTCTCATCCCTTATCCTTTACCCAAAATAAAACATCTCGACTCACTGGCTTGTCCCTGGCTCTGATTGCCCGGCTCCCTAGAGCCGGGTATGACAGTATGTCGCAGCCAGAAGAGTTACCGGCGGCCGTGAGTCGCCGTGGAAATGTACCTTTCTGTCCGGGTGTCAGCGCTGCTAGCATGCCGTTTCCCAGGAGTCACTTCCGGCGCCAGGGCGATGAGCTGAGGTCCATCTCGGAGGCTGTCGACGGGACGCTCTTCACCCTGCGCGACGCCTCCAACGCGAGACGCTGGCATCCGGGCCGTGCTGAGGAATTCCTGGGCTGTCACCCTCATTCTGTGTTCCATCTGGAGGACAGCGCCAGGATAGACGCTGCAGGTACACAGCGAGAGAAGCTCCACGGGGTGGATGGAAATCCCGGCAGGAAGTCGAAGTGGGCGACGCCTTTCCCCGCTTCGGAGTCCCGTTCCTGCCGCCACTCCAGTCCGGGAGTTCGCGCCAACCAGAGGGCTTTCCCCGACCTGCGCCACGTCACTCGGGATTCCCTTCAAGGAGCCGCAGCTGACAGCAGTTATGTCTGGGGTCGAGTGGCTGTCGCGAGCTCTACTGTGTTTCCTGCCACCACCTTCTGGCATGTGGCGGCGGCAGTGAGGTTGATGGAGAGGACTTCAGGGCTACGAAGCTTTCCCGTGCTCGGCGCCTTCCTCGCCTCGATCTCCGATCTGGAGCGGCGAATCCTGGGTTTCCCCCTCGCTTCGTTCCCTGGGAATAGCCGCCATCACATCGCCGAGTCACCTCTGCACGAACCTCGTCCGGATCCAGTTCTGGGCTATCGTCAGGACCGTTCCTCCCACGCAGCTGTCACCTCTTTGCCTCGTCAGTGTGGAGATTCTACAACCTCGTTCCCTGAGCCTCGTTTCCCCGCTGTCATTCCTGGACATTCGGGCTGGCTCACCCCGGCTGTTTCCCCCTCCTCCTCGACGCGCTTCCTGACCGCTGTGTGTGCCTGGAATCCCGGCCTGGTGAGCTCTCTGCTGGAGACAACGCGAGTGATCCTCAGACGAATTCCCGGGGGGTCCTCCGTTATCGCCGGGCGGGGAGAGGAAGAAGCAGAATCCACTACAGCAGGCGATACTCAACCTCCAGGGGGCAGGCAAGTCATAGTTTTCTCACACCTGCTTAATGATTTGCTCTGTCATATTCCTGGAGGAGAAGTTCAGGGTTCGCAGCTCCCTGAACTCCCCCCACCTGCTGTAACCTGTATTCCTAATCCCGCATCCTCTGTGTCTCTCTCCGCCGAGCGGTCCCCGGCTCCGGGTCAACGTGGTGGGATATGGAGAGGGCCTGTGGTTCCGCAGCTACCTTGCGGACGGAGGAGGGGGACTGACTGCTGCGTGGAGTCTACGCCGACGACTGAGCGTCCCCGGGTCTCCACGGAGGTGCGGTTCGGTCCAGCGGGACGAGATTCTTCTGGCTTCACGCCGAGTGGATCGTCGGCGGGGTTACTGGAGCTGGAGGGATCTCAAGCTGCGCTGACCATCGTGCTGGCTGCGGGGCCCGACGCGGCTAGATGGGAGCCTGACAACGACCTCCTGACGACGGATCCTGGATCTTCGCAGTCCTGGACGGCGTCAGAACCCGAGATCAGGCGAGTGCTCTCCTTTCTTTTCTCTCTTTTTATCTTTGAGCACTTCTGCCTATCTCCAGGGGAGACGAGCAGGGTGCAGCCGCCCGCTGCGTCTGAGCTTGTCTCGCCGGGTTCTGGTGCTGCCGGTGATCCTGATCCCGGTTCTGTTTTCTCTTTTGAGCCTTCTTCCAGGGTCACCGGCGAGGAGTTGCTGTTCCTCGTGGTGCTGGAGGGTCCGGGTTCAACGTTGGAGGTCGGTTCTGGTGCAGTATCCAATGTGGGTTCGCCCGAGACCCAATCGGGGTCCAACGTGGGTTCGCCTGAGGCCCGATCGGGGTCCGACGTGGGTGCTGCCCCAGTGTTGTCCAGGTCCGGTGAGGAGGTGGCCGTTTTCCTGCGGCCTGACGCCTGTCGCCCTCGTCATCAGCTCTCCCCTGAGCCTCTTCCACCGGGATCCGCTCTGACCCTTCGTCCGTCTCAACGGTCCTGGTGGTTGAGTGATGCGGGTCGACGACCCGACCCGCAAAACTTTCGGTTCGGTGATCTGGTTCCCCCCACTGGTCTGTTTGCCTTTGGGCGGCCTGGTTCGGCAGCCGTTGGACTGGATTCCTGGGATCTGGGTCCAGAGTTCGCCGTCCGAACACTTCTCTTCCCCTGATTCGCCAGCTGGACAATGGGCGGGGAGATCTCCGGAGCCATCTCGGCTATTTTTGGACTCTGCCTGCCATACATCTCGGGTGTCACTTTTTCTTTTGTCGTTATTAAGGTCACTCGGGTTTAATGTTTTGTCCTGTTGGTGGATATGTTTTTATAGTGCTGTGTGTTTTCCATCTCTCATGCTCAGCATTTTACATTTTGTACCATGTTTTTAGCCTGGTTTTTTCATTGTAGAGTTATGTTTTGTTTCCTTTCAGACCATACTCTGCAGTTATCCATTCATTCCAGTCACTTTCATTTCTTAAGGTGACTGTGGGTATTTATATATTCGTGTGTGGGGGTTTTTCTTTGCCTGCACTCAGTATTTCTTTTTTTATGCCCTGTTTGTTCATTATAGAGTCATGTGCCTTGTTTTCCGTAACACCATGCTCTGTAATTGTCCATTTGTTCCAGTCACCCTCACTTTTCTTGGTGACTGTGTGTATGTACTTAAATTAGCGCTGTGTATTGTGTTTCCCCTTTATTTAACCATACTCAGCATTTTTGCCCTGTACCTTTTTGGTGGTTTTTTTTTTCCTTGTTCTGGGTCACGCATTGTTGGTACTCTCTGAGTAGTGTGTAACCGGCGTGCTGACCCAGTTCTTCTCCCCATCTGTACTTGGGTTAATTATTCCCTGTTTGGTCAGTGTTGTATTTGGGTTTTTTTTTTCCCGCTACCCTACATTGCCCCATTGGTGTTGTCCTTCCCTTGGCTTCTTCCCCTCCGGTCCTGCCTCCCTTCCTCCCACCCTAGGTGGGGGGGGGGGCTGGGATGTTCCTGGTCGTTCAGGAGCCCGACCTTGAGGGGGGGACTCTGTCACCATGGGTTGAGATGCCGTCTCGGCACTCAGCCCATGTTTTCCCTTTTCCCATTGAGCAGCGTCTCAGCAGGCTCCCAGCTGGCAGCATTACGGACGGCTGGGGCCAATTAGTCCTCATCAGCTGGGGCGCTGCCAATGAGGATAAATAGGAGCAGCCTCGATGACTCGGGGCTGCGACATAAGCACTGCTAGGCTGAAGCCCCTTCATCTGGTGTCAGCCTCTACTCCCCTTGCAGCATTCCTGTGTTTGTATCCCGCTGTGAGTATGCACGTCTTGTTACCCCCATGTCCGGTACGAGCTACCTACCCCTGCGCTGTGCAGCCTGAGAATGTACGTCTGTATGAGTGTCTGTGCTCTTCTCATCCCTTATCCTTTACCCAAAATAAAACATCTCGACTCACTGGCTTGTCCCTGGCTCTGATTGCCCGGCTCCCTAGAGCAGGGTATGACACTTGGTGGAGGTATGCACTCTCAGATCATCACCAAAATCTAATCATCTGTTCCTCGTGCCATTACACACCTTTCCTGAAAATTTCATCAAAATCCATTAATAACTTTTTGAGTTATGTTGGTAACAGACAGACAGACAGACAGACAGACAAACGCCGGTAAAAACATCATCATCATCATCATCATCATCATCATCATCATCATCATAGCAGCCTGTTGTGGGCGACAATGACTGTTTCATTTAGGTCTGATCAGATTCCTCCACACAGCTCTGTCCTTAGCCTTCTGCTGCCAGGAACTCCTGTCTATGTCCAACTTCTCCAAGGTTCTTTTTACAGTGTCTTTAAATCTGAGCCTTGGTCTATCCTGATTGCATTTGCCCTCGCATAACTGTGAGTAGAGTAACTGCCGAGGGAGACACTGGTGGTCCATCCTCTCAACATGTCCGAGCCATCTCAGTTTCATCTGTATTAGCATGTCCTCCATTGATGGTAGACCAGCTCGTTTCAACACTTCTATGTTGGTTATCTTGTCTTTCCATGAGATGTTCATTATGGCTCAAAGGTGTCTCATCATGTACGCGTGGAGTTTCTTCACCTGCACTCTGTAGACAGTCCAAGATCCAGCACCATA